>JAXCLQ010017068.1:0-35274 GCA_035584115.1 Cedrela odorata | reverse complement strand
ATTAAATTTCGTTAGCCAAATAAAATCTGGGTTATGCCAAGTCTTGGGAACTAATTTACAACAATCTTCGTGGGATAATATTTATCTCATCACTCTATTACTTGTTCAACTCGTACACTTGCGATTTTGCACAACTTGGGTTAGATTATATCAAACAATGAAAGAGAGACAAAGAAAATTTGAGGGAAAAGTGGTAGTAAAAAGTAGAAGCCTCAATGAAATTTTGCAAAATAAAAACTAAAAAAATTAAAAGGTATTTTGGTAAAAGATATTGAAGATACATAAATGGTAGCTTAATAATCTTATGTTTTTTTTATAATATCTTTGTAATGATAATGCTATTTCAATTAATTAATTGAATGACTAATCACGAGTCCTTCCAAATGTTAAGATTGTGATAATAAAATACAATGTCATTGACTATGGTATAATAAAATACAATATTGTTGACTATGGTATAATTATAAATTAAAATGTGCTTTCTTTCTTTTTTTCCTTCTTTCTTTCTTTTCAATTAGGAAAATAAGAAGGGTCTAAGAAGGGCTTTTGACTCGTATAGCCGAAAAATACTTCTCATTTACGTTTATAGTCTAGTTTTTCAAATCTATTATATTTGAGACCAATTACAATGATTTCAAACAAAAATACCCCTAACTCTTGCTTGTAAATCTCACTAAAGCAAAAATGGGTGATAATTCAAATATATTTTCATTCTGTTTATTTCCATTAAAGCAAATTTAAAAAAATCATACAAAGGAATTAGACAAAGTCAGAGATATCATGGTGTTGATCGATATTTGTTTAAGTGAGTTCGTTTAAAGTAAATTCGGTGAAGCTACATTTTGATAATAAGTAAATTCTTTTACTCAAGTATGATAATTATGGTTTGTTTTCTATATTTATGCTTGTAAAAAGCTTAGAAATGTGTTTAGTACAACTTTTATGCATTCTACGTGATACTTGTTAATGGTGTGTTATTGATGATTTTGAGAATTCTAGATTGAGGAAGAGAGTGAACAGTACATCCTTCGACAGAAATTATCGAGGGATGTATGAATTTCGTTGAGGGATCCAAAATTGAATTTATACATCCCTCGATGATTTTAAAGGTTGTATAAAACTTGCATAATTCATCAAGAGATGTATGATTTTCACCGAGAGATCTAGAATTGAATTTCCTCGATAAATTCCTTCACCAAATATCTCGATAATTTTCATACTTCCCTTGATGATTTTAAAAGTTATATAAAACTTGCATAATTCATCGAGAGATGTATGATTTTCATCAAGAGATCCAAAATTGAATTCCCTCTACGAATCTCTTGACTAAATATCTCTACGATTTTTATACTTCTCTGGACATTTACATTTCTTATATATATATTTGTTTTATTTTTCAAAATGAATGTCTAATAATTATATTATTTTTACACAGATGGAACGAGTTTATTTGATGATTGTATCTAGTGGAACATGAAAAAGTTCACCAGACGGAAATGAAACTTACAATGGAGGGTGCAGTTTTGGTATAACAATACGAAGAAATATAAACGATTTAGAACTCATCAATGAATTGTATTTTGTATGTCAAAAAAGTTCAAATGAGTATAGCATTAAAATGAGGATTTCTACTCACGATTATTTTGAACAGGTTAATGAGCAGGAAACTAATCCCATTGACACTTTCTTTGCACCTTCCTTTAATAACAATATTCAATCACCTCTCAATGAACGCGTATCATCTTTCACATGAGAAAATGTTGGTCCATCGGATTACAATTCACTGTAGTTCATACCTCTGATCCCTCAGCCTGTTAATTTTTCAAATGATGCCTTCTCTAGTACAAATGATGGTCAAATAGTTGTTGAAAAATTGTATGAAATCAAAGAAAAATTATGCAGAGATTTGAGTTTGCTTGCAATAAAATAGAACTTTCAGTTTTGAATTTATAGATCAACATCACATCGTTTTGAAGAAAAATGCCAAGATGATAGATGTAAATGATGTTTTCAGGCGGCATTAATGCATGAAAATACTTACTTCTAAGTTCAACAAATTAAACAAACACATACATGTATGTCTGATCAACTATCAGAAGGACATCGTCAAGCAAGTTCCCAGCTTATCGATGAACTGATCAAAAATAAATTTGCAGATTATAGTAGAATATATACACGTAAAAATATTCAAGTTGATATTCATAGCGAATACAGTGTGTTAGTATCATACTCAAAAACTTGGCATGCTAAAGAAGCAACACTAACGTTCCTTTCTGGTGACCCAACTGCTTCATAAAATTTATTGTCCCTATACTGTCATGTTCTTAAATGTTGCAACAATGGTACTATCACTCATATACAGAAGAACGATGATAACCATTTTATGTATTTTTTTATGGCCCTTGAAAGTTGTATTAACGGTTTCTGATCATCAATTAGAACAGTTATAGCAATTAATGAGACATTTCTTAAAGGAAAATACCGTAGAACCTTATTTGTGGTAGCTTGTAAAGATAGGAATGATCGGATTTTTCCTTTGGCTTTTGGAATTAGAGATAATGAAAATGATGATGCAATCTCATACCAAGGACCAAAGTTATTCTTCTGCTTCTGCCTCAGTAGCATACACTTCCCTTAATAATACATTATGGACTAGCATTCCGGAGAATCCAATCTTTGGCAATCTTAAAAACATCCCAAATCAAGTTTAACTAAAAAGATCCAGCTGCATTGAGGTTAACTTCTCTTTCATCCTATCCAGTGCCTACATGTGAGATAGAGAAATCACAACTGTAGGAAAAATATCTTTTTCCGATGCTTGTAGCTTCCTGCTTATATCCATTATTATATCTAACCATATTACAAAGTAAACACAAAAAATGTTATTGAAGGAAAAATCAAAATGACAAAGTCAATAAAATAAAAATTCGTCGATGAAATTCATTGAAAGATGTATAACTATCGTCGAAGGATCCAATACTGAAGTCATACATCCGTCAAATTTTTTTAGATGCACAAAATTTATAAAATAAAAATCCCTTCAATCAAATTCATAAAGGGATGTATGACTTTTGACGAGGGATCTAGTCATACATCCCTCAATAAATGTATGAGAGATGTATAAAATCTGTAAAATGAAATCTTTCGACAAATTTCATTGAGAATGTATGACTGTTGTCGAAGGATCCAGTACTGAAGTCATACATCTCTCGATAAATTTTTTAGATGCACAAAATTTATAAAATGAAAATCCCTTGACAAAATTCATCGAACAATGTATGACTTTCGTCAAGGGATCCAATCATACATCTCTTGATGAATGTATGAGAGATGTACAAAATCTATAAAATGAAATCCCTCGACGAATTTCATCGAGGAATGTATGACTGTCATCGAGAGGTCTAATACTAAAGTTATATATTCCTTGATGAATTTTTTAGAAGCACAAAATTTGTAAAATGAAAATCTCTCGGCAAAATTCATCAAGGGATGTATGACTTTCATCGAGGGATCCATTCTACATCCCTCGATGAATGTATTAGATGTAAAAATTTTGTAATTTTAAAATCCCTTGATGAATTTCATGGAGGGATGTATGACTTTTGTGAAAGGATCTAGTCATACATCCCTCGATGATTTAAAAGAACATAAAATTGTAAATTTAAAATCCCTCAACAATATTTATCAAGGGATTTTTTATTTCCATTGAGGAGATGTTTAATATGAGTGAAAATTCCCTCGATGAATTTTGTCAAAGGATGTTTCACTTCCGTCGAGGGATCCAGTCATATCCCTCGATAGTTTAAAAGATTTAGATCTTACGAATAGTTCCCAAATTTTTTTAAATCATCAAGGAATGTATAATTGGATCTCTCGACGAAAGTTATACATCCCTTGACAAAGTTCGTCAAGGAAATTTTCACACATATTAAACGTCTCCTCGACTAAAATAAAAAAACCCCTGAATGATTTTAGTTGAGGAGACAACCTATTCTCAGTCAATCACCTTCATCAATTTTAAATTTTTTCAATCAACCAATGCAGATATCCAAAACTAAAATAAATAATTTGTCAATATATTTACACTAAACTAATTACTAAACCTTGGTTAATGCATTGCTTACACCTTAAATAAAGAAAATGGTAAGTTCATTTTCAAATCATGCATTGCCTATGCCTTAATAAAAAAAAATAGTAAGTTCATTTATTTGTTCTATATTTGAGAGTGCTTATTATACCATTTATGGAGATATTACTTTTTTCGTTGCTTTTGTCGTTGTTGAGAAGTACTCGATGTTGTTTATTTTGCCTGACGGTGATGTGGGTGATTGACGGTAGTGTGGGTAACTATTTGTATGGGAAGAAGAAAAAGAAGTTTGTAGTAAATTTTGGAATATTATATTTTTTAGAGGAAAACTAAGAGTCAAAGGTATTTTTGTTCGAAATTATTTTAATTGACTCCAAATATAACATATTTGAAAGTTGAGAAGGGAGTATTTTTAAACTATACTAGTAAAAAATCCAAACAAGAAGTTGCCCCAAAGAGATAAAAAAAAAATGCCAATTTGAATTTACTTTACTCGCCCTTTTTTGTATCCAATTCCTGTTATGGGAAAATTTTCAAAATAACCCGTTTTGACCCTCTATTTACCGATATAACTAACCCTAATTCAGTTTTACCAATCAGTTTAATTTCAAGTCATTTGGATAATTTTACTCTTATGACCAAAAACATATTACAGTCATCCCACTGCAGTGTACGCACTACAGTATTTATTTCATAAACCCTAAACCCTAAATTTTCAAGTTCTAAAACTACAGTACCTCATGTTTTGTATATTTAATTTTTTTAATTTTAATTTCTTTATTTTTAAAATTTATAGAATAAATAATAATTCACAAAATTAAATTTATTTACTATAAATTAAAATAATATTGTTATCGATTATTATTTATTATGTAAATTTAAAATAATTAAAATATATTTTAAATTTTTAATTGTATAACTTATTATTCATTATCTAACTTAATTATTTTATTTAGTTAATGAAATAAAATAAAAAAAATATAATAAAATATGACAAGCTAGTTAATTATAAAAAAAATTAAAAATAATAATTTAATTTTTTTATATTTGTTTTTAAAATTAGAAATAAAAATATTTATTTTTTAAAAAAATTGTTTAAAAAATTACAAAAAAAAAAATCGGTCTGTGCTCGGGTCCAAACTTGAGCAGTGACCGATTTTTAAAATTTTTTTATTTTTGTAATTTTTTTATTTTTGTAATTTTGTAATTTTTGTAATTTTTAGTTTTAAAAATTTTAAAATAATATAAAAATAAGAAAAAAATAAAAGAAAAAAAATTAATTGTATTAATTTTATTAATCAAATTAAATTTATATTAAAAATAAAATTTAAAAATAAATAGTAAAAACTTAAAAATAAAATTAAAAAGTGTAAATATTATTTATTTTTTAAATAATATTTTATTATTTAATTAATTTTAAATATATATTTAAATAAATATTTTTATTTGTAATTTTAAAAATCCTTGTTTTTTTTGTTAAATAAATAAATATTTTTATTTGTAATTTTAAAAATCCTTGTTTTTTTTAAAAGTAAATATTTTTATTTATAACAATTAACTTTTTGAATTAACTTTTTAATATTTTTTTGTTTGTAAAAAAAAAAAAAGAAGATATGTATCTACAGTGTAAACAGTGCTCAGACTCGAGCAGTACAGTGTTATTGTAGCAATTTTATTTTGTTTTTCTATTTTTTTTAATATACGTTCAGAAGAAATTGAAACATATACTAGAAATAAATTAAGAAAACAAAAAAAAAAAAATTTGTCGGGTGCTACAGTAACTCGTGTGCGAAAGTAAAATTTTAATTTTACTTTATTATTTTAATTAAATTAAAAATAAATTTAAATAAAAAGAATAAAAAACAGGCGGGCCTACCCGAATGTGCTCGAGTATATTATTTATTTTTAATATAAATTTAATTTTATTAATAAAATTTCTATAATTAATTTTTTAATTTTTTTGTTTTTTAGATTTTTATTTTTTATATTATTGTTTTCTATTAATTTATTATTTTTTGTATTTTTATTTTTTTAATTTTTTAACTTACAAAATTTTAAAAATAAATTAAAATTAAAAATATTTTGCTACTGTAGCACCCGAATTACTTTTGCACTCGAGCAATTTTTTTTAATTTTTTTGTTTTTATTTTTAATATATGTTTTAATTTCTTTTTTAATTTTTTCATTTCTTAAAATTTTAATTATTTTTTTACAAAGAAAAAAATATTAAAAAATAAATATTAAAAGGTTAATCGTTACAAATAAAACTATTCATTTATTTTAAAAACAAGAATTTTTAAAATTACAAATAAAAATAAGTATTTTTGTTAAAAATAGCCGTTTAGAAATTAAAATTTTAATGGCCTTTTTAAAAAAAATTCATTAAAAGACAAAATTTTAAATTCAAAACGTATATTAAAAACAATAGAAAAATTAAAAAAAAATTACTACAGTAACACTATAGCAGCATAGCACTTGTGCTCGATTGCTACAATGTTACTGTAGTACCAAAAATTTTTAATTAATTTTAAATATATATAAAATAAGTAATTATTTTTATTTGTAATTTTAAAATTTTTTTTTAAATAAATATTTTTATTTGTAACAATTAACTTTTAATATTTTTTTGTTTGTAAAAAAAATAATAATAATCAAATTTTTGGGTGTAACGTGCACAAACAATTCTAAGACTCGAGCAGCAGTTTTTTTTGTTTTTCTATTGTTTTTAATATTGTTTAGAAGAAATTGAAATATATATTAAAAATAAATTAAAAAAATAAAAAAAATGAAAAGCAAAAAATTAATAAAAAATTTGCTCTGATGCTATAATAGCTTGTGTGCTACAGTAGCTTGTGTGCTATAGTAAAAATTTAATTTTACTTTATTATTTTAATTAATTTAAAAATAAATTTAAATAAAAAAATAAAAAATAGGTGGACGCACACGAACACGTATGCTTAAATATATTTTAATTATTTTAAATTTATATAATAAATAATAATTGATGATAATATTTTTTAATTTATAGTAAATAAATTTAATTTTGTGAATTATTATTTATTTTATAAATTTAAAAAAAATTAAAATTAAAAAAAATTAAATATATAAAATATAAGATACTATAGTTTTAGAGTTTAGGATTTATAAAATAAATATTGTAGTATGTACATTATAGTAGGGTGACTGTAGTATATTTTTAGTTATGAGAATAAAATTATTTAAATAATTTAAAATATATTTTTAGTTATGAGAATAAAATTATTTAAATAATCGCAAGCTCTCTCGAGCCATAACTCTCGCTCCGAACGCCGTTCTCTCAGCGGTCTCCAGCCGCTCGCTGGAAAAAGCTGCTCAGTTTGCGAAAGCAAACAGTTTCCCTCCTGAGGCCAAAGTCTATGGCTCCTACGAGGCGTTGCTCGACGACCCTGACGTCGACGCCGTCTACTTGCCGCTCCCGACGTCGATGCATGTCAAATGGCAGTCTTGGTAGCGCAAAAGAAGAACCATCTTTTGAGGGAGAAGCTGGTGGCTTTGAACGTTGGTGAGTTTGACGTGATTGTGAAAGCGTGTGAAGATAATAGGGTACAATTCATGGATGGGACGATGTGGATGCACCATCCGAGGACTGGTATAATGCAGTAGTTTCTTGCTGATCCGGAGCGTTTTGGTCTGCTCAGAACGGTAATTAATTGATTTTGTTATTGTGGGTGTTTGCTGAATATCTGTTCTATGTTGAGTTAGTGCTTAATTATTGTCAAGGATGTTCTTACCGGTGCGCCTGTTATAGGTTTGTAGACAAAATCAAATTTGACATTTACTGGTTTCATAAATTTGAACTGCAACTTCACGTTAGGAGGTACAAAATTGAACAAATTCAGGAAATATGACTATTGTTCTGTTCTTCTTTAGTGGGTAAGAATATTTGTTGGAATCTTCAGGTATAATGTAGTCATTTTGTTTTTATTAATGCATGAGATTAAGATTATGACCTTCTTGTTGACGGACTGTTTTTGTAATTAATATTCCTAAATCCCAGCTAGTTTAATGTTTCATTATATGTTCAATATCTTTTTTCTGGATGTACTTGAAAAAAGGACACGATTGTGTCCCCTCTAGAGCCCAAACCTCCATTTCTCCCACCCGTTGTCCCCTTGTTTGGACCTTCCTCTAAGGGGTTATTCAGTATGCATAAATACCCACTGGAACGTCTATAAATTGATATACAAGCAGAATTAGTTAGCTATGTTATAGTGCTTTAGGCTCAAAGAAGTAAGAAGGATGTGAATCAAATCCTGGATAAAATAGGCTGACATTGACGTCTTGTGTCTGCAAATTTTCTATGCTTAGTTTGGCAAAGAGTCTGTCCTTTGAATTGAGCTTTTGCTATTAGCTTTTGAGTGTTCTCTTTTGGGTCTGCAGATGCACAGCTGCTTCTCATTTCCTGGTGATGCTGATTTTCTCAAAAATGACATTTGTGTAAAGCCCGATCTTGATGGTATGGCATCAGGGCAATCCTGTGGGCGAATGATTATGAGCTGCCAAAAGCAGCTATAGCTATGCATGGGCCTGTTCTCAATGAAGCAGGGGTGATTTTATCTTGCGGAGCTTCTCTACATTGGGATGACAGTGAGGGTAGCAACCTCTAGGTGCTCCATTTTAGAAAATTTGACAATGGACATAACTGCTGTTGGAACAAACGGAGCCTTGCATGTTCACGATTTCATTATTCCTGTGCAAGAGAAGGAGGCCTCTTATACTACAAATACCAAGTGTGTTTTCAATGAGCTTGTGACTGGATGGGTACCATTGCCAAGTGAGCACATTGTAACTGCAGAACTTCCCCAGGAAGCTTGCATGGTGAGAGTTTTCTTGCTTGGTTGGAAATATTAAAAACAGTTCAAAGCCTGACCAAAAGTGGCCAATCATCGGTAGGAAGACGGCTGATTCTGTATGCTGTAAACACATCTATTGAACGAGGTTTTGCGCCAGTTGAGATTGAGTGGTAAATGAGCTCTCTCTGTCCCTTGCTTGAGTGCTAAATGAGTATTGTTTATTACATTTATAAAAAGATTTCTAAATTCTGTTGGATGCTTAATATATGTAGTTTTGAAGCTTTATGATGTGTTGTTTCTTCTTGGATCTGTATTCCGGATATTGGACCTGACAGGAATACTTACGAACTCTAGTAATAAATTTGATGACTTTACGCTGCTAATGACGCTGTTGTCAATTGAAGGGCTAGCAATATGTGTGACATGTTTTGTTAATACGGTATGAAGTTAGTGGTTTAGGATTGACTAATACCATCCGGTTAGGTTGGGTTGAGCGGCACGACCCCTATCCCAATTTGCCAATGGGGAGGACAGTCCAATTATGCTCCAAGTATCTAGCCCTGTCGTTGCCTCATTTCATGCATTGCTCCCTCTAAAATATAGAAAATGTACTGTTTTGATTCATGAGGCCTCACTAATACTGACAGGGCCCAAGCATTAAGCTGGCATGTCTAAGCTTAAAAAAAATTGAGGGGTTATTATAATAATAATAATAAGCAATATTGAGATACCAAAATATATGTAAGTATATTGGAAGCATTTGTACGACGAAACAAACATTCGTATTTTATTTTTGGTGGGTGGTTGGGCCTTTAACCGTTAAATTCAAAACAAATTCTCTCTTACATTATATATTTTTCCCTCAAATTCTTCATTGTTTTAGATTAGAAAAATGTTTTACTCCCTTATTACGGTCTTTTGCTTAGTTTACTGTATAGAGGCCTCTCTAAACTACTAATGTATAAACTTTTTAGAGGGTTATGATTGTAATAACTAGGATAAATTTTATTTTACCTGCTTTCTATTTTAACAATATTCAAATTACACTTAAAATATTTTTAAAAAATACTCATCTTCGCTCAAATTATCAACATCTTCCGTTAATAGCAATAGTTGATCACATTTGACTATAAATAATGCGAATGTTGTCAATAGTAGCCGGTCGTAGGTGGCTCTTCATTGGTCGACTGGGGCCATTAATAGCTGCGTGATGGCCTGTAGATAGAAATTTTTATTTATTTGTTTAAATTATTAATTAAAATAAAATAATAAATAAGTTTGAATGACTATACTTAAAATAAAAAATATCTTTAATATTTATGTAATAATAATTGTTGATACAGCAAAAATCTCTTCTGTAAACTCTATGCTTCAGTAATGTTCTCATTTCTCCTTAAATACTTTACCTTAACCTGCAATCACAATCGAAAGCTATGAGGACAAAAAGACAGTTATCCGGCGAATACCCTCTGATGCTTAAATTAGAGTTTTATTTTTGAAAGTTTAGAAGATTAGAGTTCTTTTTACTAAAATTTTTTAGTTATTCTAACTGATTGTAGTTAGTCTCGTTTTATAGATGTTGACCCCTTTCAATTATGGTAGAATTCTTACATAATCTAGAAACAAGTATTTCGTTGTGTATGGATCATAGAGATTTCATAAGTTAAATATCGGCTCCCGAATTTTACAAGATCATGCACCTTTTACATGAAACTTACTCTTAGGATTCTTATTATGTAAGAAATTGTATTTGATAAGAATTTTTATTATGGCATAATCCAGAGAGAATTTAGAAAGAAAACGAATCATTCGTAGACATGTAATTATAGCGAGGTCTCGGGAGTCTTTATTTGAAACTTCTATATCCCTCTGAGATGAACTCAGGTGTTGCATGAATGAAACATTTATAAGCTGTAGCTGAGACTTTTATAAGCTGTGACCGAGACTTATATGTCAACCTAGAATGCCAACCCAAGACCAACTTATTTTACCAAGCCTCAGCCTCCGAAGAAACCTTGTATCTCTTACTATTAGGGCAAGTTTTCTTAAGCGATGTTTGGTCTCAGAACTTTTGTCAGCTTCCTTGTATAGGCCTCTGTAGACTTATGGGCCTTAAGCGTACCGGACTATATACCTAACAACAACAATAATAATAATAATAAACTAACTTACCCTTGTTATTTGTAAATTTAACTAAATCATTTTCATATATCTATTGTTTATGGATAGAGTCATTGTGCATAAAGATGTCTTGTACATTTTTTTTTGTATAATACATGTTTCAATTTTTTTTAGTTATATTTACAAATTTTTTAAAAAAAGATATTTTAAAAATTGCTGCTCAAAAGTTAAAATTAAAATAAAACAATTGAAAATATATACAGTGTATTAAACTATAACAAATCCTTTGTTTATTATGCAGTGAAAACAATAAAAAGAGCACTGGCTGGGATAGCTCTCCTCCTACTTCCCAAACATAGTAATCTATATGGTTTTCGCAATTGCTTTGAAAGATAATAACAGCCTCATATTAGGAATTATACATATGTAAGAATATGTGTTAATAAAGTGTCATGTGAGAAGGTAAAATACAATCAAATTAAATAATTCTAAACCTTGGGTTAAGTAATAATTAATCGAGTTAATCACAAAAAGTGTATACTTTATAGTACATTACAAGAAATAATTGATTGGGTTAAGTTTTGACTAAACCTTCAAATACAATCTATGGTTATCCAATAGTATTTCATGCATACAGATAGCCTAGCAATAATGAAGAACTCAGGATTGTTGCCTTTATATAGGGAGTTGTGTGTAGCCCTAAGAATAACATTCTTCTATGAGTGAGCTCATCTCTCTCTAGTTTTTGCATTGACTTCAAAAAAACCTAGATGCACTTCAATCTAGGTTGCAAATTACAACGAAAGCTTGGTAGGTTTTGGTTGCTTTTCCAAGATGGCTTCACTTGGCTTTATAAATTTAACAAATTAAATCATTTCTTGCAACGTGAGGTAATAGCTACATACATAGTACTTGTTATTCTACATATGTGCTTGATTCACTAATTGATCAAATCTTTCACAAATACATATCTTCATAGTCACTGGACTTAGATTAACTATATATATATATATATATATACACTTACATATAGTTAGTGCTGTCTAACGGACTTGAATTGACAGTTTCGGGCCAGGTTAAGGAACCGGTCCAAACTAAAAAGTATGGTGGGTAGATTCAGGTCGGTTCCATGGTTCAAAAGTGATGGAACCGAATTGAAATCGGTGATGAAATAGGTAATAGGCCGGGCCAGTTCCGGGCCTGTTCTGGTTTTGGTTTTAGGCTAGTTCCGGTTTTAGTTCTGAGCTGATTTCAGTTTTAGTTCTTGTTCCGAGCCGATTCCAAGTCGATTCCGATTCTAATTCCAGACTTGTTTTAATGAGATTCATCATACGGTTTAATTCTAGTTAATGGAATGGTTTTGTCATATTAAACTTTTTTTTTATCCATATAATCAAAAGTAAACAAACTTTTTGTAAATTACAAAAAGTTATAAAAAAATACCTCCGATAGTATTAATTTTCATTAATTAATTAAAAAATATAATGAGAGGGATATTTTAGCCCACACCTTATAAATTTTTTTTACATTCAAGCATACTTTACAATAATAAATAAATAAAAATAAAATAAGTTAATTAAGAAAATATTATAAAGAGGGGGACATTGAATCTTACCTCATTAAAAATTATTAAATTTAAATATTAATTACCTATAATTAGCAATTGATTGTTGTTATTCTTCGTCTTCGTCTTTCTCTCTCTCTCATCTCATTCATAATTAAACTAGGCTGCAGAAGCAGATTATTGTTGAAATTGTTGCAGTATTCTTTCTTCGTTGACCCAATCCTTGAACACATTTGTATCTCCAAAACCTCTGGAGCCATTGTACTTCTACGTGAGTTTAATGTTCAACCACACATACTGAATGCACTCTCTGATGAAACCGTAGACACTGATGGTGCGAGAAAGGCTCATGTCATTCTTGTTAAGATAGGATAAAACTTGTAATTTTCTTTCCATCACTTTAGGATGTCAAAATTTTTCTTCGGTTGAATGATTGGACCTTGCATGTAGTATGAGAGCTCATTGAATGACGATGATGTTTTTCTTGGTCTCTTGTTGATTTCTGCATATGAATTCCTACCGCTGCTTGAAATAATGAGAGTAAATGAAGAAGAAGAGTCTTAACGACTAGTAGATGTAGACATACCTGTAAAATACACAATTTCGTACGAGTGAAAAATAACTGAAAGAATTGATGACAACTTTTCCTTACATCATTAGATAAGTATTTCAGTTTCGTGATTGAAATTATCGGAATCACTTTGATTTAAGAATTTGTAAAATTGTTTTATGATTTCACAACTAGAAACCTTCATTTCAAGGTCTAAACATAGTACAATACAATATAAAAGAGGCATGTCATCATAATACTTTATAAATTTATCTATCATGACTGACATTACTAAGACGAATGTTGGATGTTCCATGTATTATTTAAAGACCCATGCAATGCTACATAATGTAAGAATTACATAATGTGTTGTTGGATAATACTGTTCAGATAAAAGTTATGTGGCTTTTTTCATTACTGATAAAAACTGTAAGATAATTTTTACAGCTAAAAAATGATTATTAGTTAATTCATAACTGCTCATTTCCATATTCCAAAATTCTATTATTGCAATTTAATAAGGTAAAACATGTTTGAGCATGTTATAGGTGGAGTTCTACCTTGTTGACATGTTTAGAATCAATTTTTAAGCCTCAGTCCATATTGACGACGCAATTTCTTAAATGCTTGGGCCCTAACTGGAGTTGATTTTAAATGAAGTATAACACTTCTAATTGCATCAGTTGTTAGCTTCATCATTTGATAACCATTTTGTACACATAAGTTTAATATATGGCAAAGCACACTTATTGTGAAAAACTTTTCCTTCTAAGCATGGGTTTAGTTTATCTTTAAGAAGATGAATTACAGCTGTGTTATTTGATGCATTATTGAATAAAATGCAAAGAATTTTATTAGCAATCCTAAACTTTCGTGTAACACTCTTAATAAATTTCGCAATAATCTTTGCATTATGTGAAAATTCAAATGGTCTAAATCCTATAATTCTTTTATTTAATTATCACTTTTCATCAATCCAATGGCAAGTAACACAAATATAATACAAATTATTGATGCTTTTTCAATTGTCAAGATGTTAATGAAAATGTACTATTACTTGATTCGAGAATGACGATTAAAGTTTATCTCATTTCATCAAATTTTTTAAGTGCATATTTTCGTGCTGTTGTCCCAGGTACTTTTTTAAAAGCACGTTGATGTTGTTGCATCATTTCAATGAAATATGGGTATTCAAATTGTGTAAATAATTAATCATCCACGATCAACCATTGACAGACTGCGTCTCTCGACATGGTAGGATCATAACGAAAATTACCACTTAATACCCTACTTGTTGTTTTAATTTGTGTTTGTTTTTGTAAATTTTTCAAGTGTCCTAAATGTTTTTTTTTTTTGGTTTATGTATCTTTTAAGAGTGCCTAACTCATCCACTCTTTTATGCACATACACCATGCTACAAAGTTTACATCTTACTTTACCAAGTTCAATATTTTTCACAAAAATTTATCATATTTTAGACCTAAGTTGTCTACTCTAGCTACTACCAGCTATTGTAGCATCTGTTGGGTTTATTATACTATGAGGTTGTTGTTCTGAAACATTTGGATATTGTTCGAATGAGAATATTAATTCATCTATGTCATAAGGTAATCCATATGACTTTTGTGACGAATGGTGTGCCATTTTGGTTTAATTATTTAACAATTAATTTCAATTAAATTTGTATATGAATTCTAACTTCATAATGCAAAAATTAAACTCAATCTAATTTCCTAATGTAAAAATTAAATTAAATTTTAACTTTCTAATGAAAATTAAATTCAATAACTAACAAATTTTAAATATGAATATTTATAATTAAAATAAAGTAAAATAAATAACAATAAAAATAATTAACAAAAATTAAATTAATAACTAACAAAATTTGCCAATTTCTAACTAAAATTTGCCAATTAATTAAATAATGACAACAAATTTAAAATTAAAAACAAAAATAAATACAACTAAAAATTTCAATTTATTAATTAAACTCAATATGAAATTAAATAGTAACAAAATTAAATTAATAACTAATACAATTTAGTAATTAATAACTAAAATTCTCAATTAATTCAATTCTAATTCTAATTTTTATATTAATAAAATAATTAAATTATTAATCTCAATAATTTTAAATTTTTTAACTAAAGTATATACTAACAAAAATAACTAAATTACTTTCTAAGTTCTAACTAAAATTTTATAATTAATTAAATTGTGACAAAAAATTTAAAATTAATAAGGAAAATAAATACCAACTAAAATTTTCAATTTATTAAATAAACTTAATATGAAATTAAATACTAAAAAAAGTAAATTAATAAATAATACAATTTAGTAATTAACAACTAAAATTTTCAATTAATTCAATTCTAACTCTAATTTTTATATTAATAACGAAATTAAATTATTAATCTCAATAATTTTAATTTTTTTTTAACTAAAGTATGTATAACAAAAATAACTAAATTACGTTTTAAGTTCTAACTAAAATTTTACAATTAATTAAATTGTGACAACAAATTTAAAATTAATAACGAAAATAAATACCAGCTAAAAGTTTTAATTTTATTATTAATTAAATTAAATACTAACTAAAATAGCTAAATTAAATCTAATTTTAACTTCCTAATGCAAAAATTCAATTCAATTCTAATTTTCTAATACTAATTAAAATTTTAAAGTTAATAAATAAATTAAATATGAAATTAAATATATTAATATAATTGCTAACCCCAGACTGTCAAAATTTGCAATATTGATAATTTGCTTGAACTAAATTTAATTGCTTTTAAAGAAAATTGAGTTGAGATGAAGAAAATTGAATTGAGAGAGATTGAGTAAGGGAAATAAATAATTTAGAGTGAAAATAAATGAATATTTATAGATGAATTGGTGAAATGGAAAAAAAAAATTAAAAACATTTGCAATGGTTTAATTTTTGACAATTGCAACGTTGCACAACGTTATAATTGTAACGATTTAATTTTTACATTCCCTGCTCTTGCTGCCTTGCAAGCTACAACAGTCTGGTTGGCCAACCAATCCAAAATTCCAAATGCAAATGATGATGGCGAATGAATTAAATGGTGAATTGGTGAAGCACAGCACATGGCAATCAAATTGAATTTTTCAATTGATTCACAGTGCACCTGCAATTTTGAAGGCATTTCTGCACTCCACATTGTTTTTTTTTTAAATTATTATTTTATTATATATATATTATTAATTAGCGAGTTGAACCGAATCAGCCCGTCGATTCAACTCGTCAGTTCAACTGTGTAATGAGTCCAAATGGTTTCAAACCCGTTATGAGCCAGGCTTCTAATTTCAAACAAGATGAATTGAATCGAACCGATCCGAAATTTTGATTCAAAATCGATCCAGCTCATGTGAACAGTACCCAAACCAGTCTGGGCCTGGGTTTTAACGGGCCGGATCAGATCGATTCACGGGCCAATCTAACCCGTTAGACAACACTATATATAGTTACTAATTAGTTTGATGAGAAATAGTTCAATAAACAATGTGATTTATAAAACATAATGTCATACATGACCCAAGTAATTTTTATAAGATTTCTTTCAGTTTAACATCACGTATTTATTGCACAAAAACAAAGAAATAGTTTGAATTTGGATAAATTAACATAGCGTCGGTAGCCACTAACGGTGAAAAAGGAAGGCCGGCTTGATAGATGTTAGGTGTATAAAGAAAGAGAAATAAGGGTGAAAAATCCAAGTAGATCTTTTTACAGACTTGAGAATCACGCAAAAAAAAAAACATGGTGTGCACGTGAGTTGAAAGAACCCACCTCGCGATCTCAAGATCTCAAACTTTTTCCTTCTGTTTGTACGATATCGAGTGAAAAAGGCTGAAGGAGTTCTTAAACTTAGCAAATATTTATCCAACACAACACGCCACCTCCTCGTTTCCCGCCCTAACAGCAACGCAGACACTCGCACACGCACGAAAGCTAAAGATTTATAATAAGAATTCAATTCCTTGTATTGTGGGCCTACGAGATCCGACATTCATGGCATGGGCACATTTGCCGGATCTTGAGATCCCCACCACCGACGTACGCCACAATGTGTCTCACTCTCACCCACGTACTCAGCTTCCTCTCACCACCATCATCATCACCATGCTTTGGTAATTCAGATCTTATTGATATTGAAAGTCGGTAACTTTTAAATCATAAGTTAGTACGTGGACGAAAGTATTAGATATTAAAAAAAATTAATTTTAATTTTATTGAATATTTAGAGCCGGTAACTTTTAAATCATAATTTATGAAAGTTGGTAATTTTTAAATCATAACTTATATATCGACAAAAGTACTAGATAATAAATTATTTAATTCAAAATTTATTGGACATTGAAAGTTGGTAATTTTTAAATTATAACTAGTACATTGAAGAAGGTATTAGATATTAAAAATTAAATACTTAATTCAAAATTATCATAATTACTAGCAAAGTCTTAATTTATTTAGATTTTTATGCTGAGTCATAAATTTTAATCCATTAACAAAAATTCTTTACATTGGGTGTGTATTTGCAATAACTGTGATCGTTGATAAGCTCATATAACTATTAAGACAGTTCTTTTTAAGTATGACTCATGAATTAATGATTGTTCAAATTTTCCTACATCTCATCTATATATATGTATATTACAGGTAAATGTAATTTTTATGGAAGACTAATTGTAGCTTCAAATTAAAAAGGAATTAGGTTACAAAAAATATTAGTTATTACCGATTATATGATATGAGAATAACTGGATTAGAGATGTATTCGATACTATTAGCTTTTACTTAATTTCAAAAGTAAAGTTAAAAAAAAAAGTGTTTTATAAATATAAATATATATATATATACATATTTTTAATGAAAACTATTTATTGTTTACTAACATTTAACATTTTTCTTTTTCAAAATAATTAAGATTTGAAGGTCATAATATCTCACCAAGTCATAGTATATCAATCTAAAATACTTTAAATCATATCGGTGATTATATTATCATAATGTTTTATTTGTTTGTTTATTTAATTTTTAATTTATTGTCAGAGTGAACTCTAACAAATGTTTCTTGATAAACTTCTTGTATTTGGCTGAGAAGCGTAATCATGATGCGTGCTAAAATATAGATATAGTATGAGAATGTGTGTAAACAATTTTGATGTCACCCAAGTCTCAATATCTTGACTGGAGTTTAAAAGTTTGTGAATTTGAGTATAAATTCAAATGATAGCGCAATTCTGTTGGAGAGCACTTGAGAATTGCATCAAAAATGATTCAAGTCCCTTGTTCATTTGCATCAAAAAGATTCAAGTCCCTTATTCATTTGCATCGAAAATTACGCTTAGCTTATTCATTTGCATAGTAAATTATACTATATATTCAAAATTTGGCATTTTAACAAGTATTAATTATTAATACTTAATAAATAAAATATTTTATATAATAATAATTATGATTTTAAAATTACTTTACTTCAATACCAAACCAAACTTACTATTGCTATTGGTTTTCAAAATTTGCTGCACTACTTACAAACTTTTATGATGGTTTAGATGAAATCGGAAGATGACACAGTAGCTGGCTGAATATTTAGTTGACCCGCCTAGATTTCTCTCTCTCTCTCAATTTTATAATAGCATATAAAAATCATGACTTGTAGGTATATTTCTCCCCATTTGTACGCAAGCTTAACCCTAATTTTTTTTTTTATCATAAAATCTTTTACTTCGTCACGATCAAATCCCTACTACTATACGCATGAACACCTATTTAAATCAATATGTCCTCAACTATCTCACAAACACAGAATTTCTCTTTATCTTTCTCTGTTATTTGTCTCTTCGTCCTGTGTTGTGTGTTTGAGCTTGTGTCAGCTTCTCACTATGGATTTTACTTCAACTTCTGTAGACAAAAGTTGGTGGGTTCTTACACTCCCAGCAATTTTACAAAACCAAAACTTGTTCAATATCTATCTTTTGATCCCAGTTTTCATTGTATTTTCGTCTATTGGCCTGTTTACCTGGGCTTTCTCCACCGGCGGCCTCGCCTGGAAAAATGGAAGAAGCCAATTGGGACTAGTCTCTATCCCCGGCCGCCGTGGTCTGCCCTTCGTCGGCAGCTTGTTCAGCTTAAGCTGCGGCCTAGCTCACCGCACTCTCGCTTGTATGGCCTCGAGCGAAGCTGCTAGAAAACTCATGGCTTTCAGCTTGGGCTCAACGCCTGTTGTTGTCACCTCCGATCCGCTCATTGCTCGTGAAATCTTAACCTCTTCTCACTTCGCCAACCGTCCGATCAAGCAATCGGCTAAAAGTCTCATGTTTAGCCGAGCCATTGGGTTCGCACCAAATGGTTCTTACTGGCGGCTGCTGAGAAGAATTGCGTCAAATCACCTGTTTGCACCCAAGCGCATTGCGGCTCATGAATTTGGGCGCCAGTTTGACTGCGTTGCTATGTTAAATGCCATAGCCAAAGAGCAATCTGTCAACGGATTTGTGACTTTACGAAAACATTTACAGGCTGCGGCTCTTAATAATATTATGGGGACAGTGTTTGGTAAAAGATACAATACAATGCAACTTAGTGATGAAGCAAAAGAGTTGCATGAAGTTGTAAGAGAAGGATTTGAGATCTTGGGTGCTTTTAACTGGTCTGATTATCTGCCATGGCTGAAATGCTTCTATGATCCTTTTCGTATCAATGAGCGCTGCTCAGTTCTTGTTCCTCGTATAAAAAATCTCGTGAAACAAATCATTAAGGAACACAAACTTAAAGACTCGAAAATGCTCTGTGACAACTCTGATTTCGTTGACGTTTTACTCTCTTTGGATGGTGATGAAAAGCTCGATGAAGAAGACATGGTCGCTGTTTTATGGGTACGTAATTATTTTTTTTCTTTTGTAAATTTCTCTGCCTGTTCTGCTCTTCTTTGCTAATCTTTATTATTTTTGTTTTTTTGTTTGCAGGAAATCATCTTTCGTGGTACTGATACGACTTCGATTTTAACCGAGTGGGTTATGGCGGAGCTGGTTTTAAACCCTGATGTGCAAGCCAAGGTACACAGTGAGCTGAACCTCGTCGTCGGACACAAGTCTGTCAATGACGCTGACGTGGCCAAATTATCTTACCTTCAAGCTGTGATCAAGGAAACTCTACGTCTCCACCCACCTGGACCCCTCCTATCATGGGCCCGGCTGTCCACTGCGGATGTCCACCTCAGCAACGGCATGATGGTCCCCACTAACACGACCGCCATGGTCAACATGTGGGCCATAACCCATGACCCAAATATCTGGGACGAGCCCTTAGAGTTCAAGCCCGAGAGGTTTATGAAGTGTCACGGTGGTGCAGACGTGGATGTTCGAGGTGGCGACCTAAGGATTGCGCCGTTTGGGGCCGGCCGTAGGGTTTGCCCAGGGAAAAACCTAGGGCTTGTTACTGTGAGCCTTTGGGTGGCTAAATTGGTGTACCATTTTGAATGGGTTCAAGCCATGGCTCATCCAGTTGACATAAGCGAGGTGCTTAAGCTATCTTGTGAAATGAAGAACCCTTTCTGTGCTGTGGTTGTTCCAAGAATTAACGGTGTTCAACATTTTGAGGATTAGGGTTTGGTGAATGAACTGAATATGGTATGTTGTTTGATGAATATTATGCAAGAAATTAAAAAAAAAAAAACTGATGAAAAACAATGGTTATGGTCTAAATGTAAGTGTCTAGTGATGTTGAATCTGATTAGGGTTTGTCTGAGTCGTGTTGTATCGTTTGGGCAAACGTGATTGTCTAGTGATGTTAGTCCTTTTAAAGTTTATTTGAACAATTGGTTATTGTCTTTTCTTGAAAAGTGCTTAAATGTCTGTATGTGTATGTTGGCAATAAATAAATAAATAAATAAATAAATATATATATATATATATATACATATATATATATATATCTGTGTGTGTGTGTGTGTGTGTGTGTGTGTGTGTGTGTGTGTAAGGTATTTCTATATATTTTGTGTTTAAATTATTTATATGAATATTATATTATTTATTAGTCTAATCAAAGTGGCATATCTAGAATTAGCAAATGTTATGTAATTCCTTATGATATGTGCTTATAGCTTACCTGAGATGCATTAAGTTTATAATCAAAGTTACAACAATAACCTCAACGTTTTATTTGGTACAATTTTTTTTTTATGTACTTTTTTATTGTGAAAAATACAGCCTCCAATTTGATCTAGTCTTAATATTAGACTGAATTGCATATAGAGCTTGACACTTCTTCTTTCATTTGATATTTATAAATAATTTAAAAAGAAAATTTAAAATATCACGACTTTCAAAATTTATCTCCGTTCTTAAAATAATTGGAGATGAAGAAATTTAAGGTTGTTTTGTTAATATAGCATATATATACTGTTTAAACTTTATAAGATCTTCCTGAAGTTATTGATGGGATACATCCTCCTCCAATAAGCAAATGCTACATTATTTCCAATGTTAAATATGTTGCATATAAGGTTGTTGGATGCTTGATTTTGAAATTTTTGCATAAAGGTTGACATTTTCAAAGTTGGTGGCTTAATTTTGAAAATTGAATTTTAAAGTTAGTGACTTTAAAATTAGTGGCTTGACAATCGGAAGAACTTTCACATGTATTAGTCAATATTAATTGGTTATAAGTTGCTTATAAATAGAAAATATTTCTACTTCATTTGTTTATCCCTTCTCAATTTTCTCAGTCCCGTAACTTCTCAATTTCTTAATAATTGAGAGAGTGTTTCACAATTATACTCTCCTTGTATTTAGAAAGAAGTTGTAATCCCATTTTTTTTATAATGAATTCTTTTACTTT
Source organism: Cedrela odorata (assembly GCA_035584115.1). Taxonomy (NCBI): domain Eukaryota; kingdom Viridiplantae; phylum Streptophyta; class Magnoliopsida; order Sapindales; family Meliaceae; genus Cedrela; species Cedrela odorata. Next base: position 13,254 of record JAXCLQ010017068.1, on the reverse strand, counting down.
ATTCGTGATTTTTTATTCCAACTAATTTGAGATTTTTCATCTAAATTTACATGTTATTTATTTTTTTATTTATTATTTATTGTTGTGCTTATATGGTAGACAAAGCTACCTATATATATATATATATATAGAGAGAGAGAGAGAAAGTTAAGCTTTCTATTTACATAATAATTATTTATGAATTTTACTTTAAGTTGCAGATAAAAGTCTCAAGTTTCTTAACAGTGGTATCACAGCTTCAGGTTGTTGTAACTCGTTCATGGAGGTACTATTTAAATACATGTTAATATTCACATATAAGTAGTAATAGTGAGTGAGAGCTTAGTATAGTGGTGCAAGTGACATATTTGTACGATGACGTACATGTTAAGGAAAATTCTGTCAAAATGGCTTTATATTGCCTAAGGAGTCTGAGTTTTAAGTTAGACTATTGTGACTCCTTTAGTTTTTCTTTAGAATTTTCTTAGTGTACTTTTGCATATATAGTGCATTTATTACTATTAAAGGTTTCAGTACTGATGATATCATGTTAGTAGTTATTAAATATGAAATTGATGATATCATGATAAGTGAATTGTATGTGTTTTAGTTGATGGCCAAAGTTATTGTAATGTTAATTTAACTTATGGATAATAAAATTGATTTAGACATGATAAGAATTAAGAAAATTGCATGTGAATGTATGTGTGATTAAACAACAATTTTTTGTGAGAAGTATGATTTAAACTTAACAAGATCGATATTTGAAGCCAAAGGATTGACATTTTCGACAAATGGATCGATACTTTTACCAATTGATCGATATATTTGAAGAAAGTTGATACTTGAAAGTCAAGAGATCGATATCTTGCAAGTTAGTATCATTAGATGAAATCACCAAGTCAATCGAATCAATACTTAGAAGAAGCAGATCGATACGAGTATAGAAGATCGATACTAGAGCTGAAGAGATCGATATTTTGCCAATCCGAGAGTCCAGAAATAATTACAAGGTGAACCAGATAGATACATGTGTTAAACAGATCGATATGAAGCAAGTTAGAGATTTCAAAAATATTTATGAACTAGACCAAATCAATATGTGAAAGAGAAATGATTGATATTCAAGATCCAAGATAAGGTCAGGTTCAAATTTTGCACAAACAGATTAATACAGTACCAGAATGGATTGATACTTCATGACATTTTAAAACTCAACGATAACTTCTGCAGCATTTATGGTGAACATTTAATGCACCTAATTAAGCTATTAGAGACAAGGGACTTTACAAAGAGAATAAATATAAATAGAAAAATTTTAAAAGAGGAGAATAACATAGCACATTCTTGAAAATCATTGAACATTTATCTGCAATTCTTAAAGTAAACAATCTTTTTCTCTCTAATGTAATTGTTCTTTATTCATTCTTTGTGAGAGAAATGAACTTGTACGAGCTTATTGACATACCAGCTCTATTGTGAAAGTCTAAAACACAAAATTACATTTATAAATTGAGTAAGTTTCTCTTCACCTAGATTAAATGAAGATTGTATTGGGTTACTTTTTGAATGGAATAGGTGACCTGAGCATGCTCTGTTTCAGTGAGTAGCGGAAGCGCAATGCATGAAATTGACTTCCGAGCCTGCGACCGCCGTAGGGGAGCCATGACCATCTTTATGGACTTGTGGAATAAGCCCTAAACTGATCTGGACATGCACACATGTATGTTTTGTCTTTCAAAACAATTTTAAACATTAAAGGAAAAATGAGATGACTCACTTCTTGATTCTACAATCTGAAACAACAACCAGCTTGCTTCCTCAAGTGGTCCACACGTTGGAGTGCTGATGTCAGTTTCGGCTTATTTGGGATCTTCAAGCTTCGGTTTGAGCTTCAACAAACTTATTAAGATTTCTCTCTCTAGATGCTCTTTTCTCTATTTTTGATTTTTGCTCTATTTCACAACCAAACACAACCCAAACTTACTTCTCTCTTTTGTTTTGCTCTGATTCACAACCAAGCACACCTAAGCTTGCTTCTCTCTTTTGTTTTGCTCTAGTTCACAACCAAGAACACTTAAACTTGCTTCACTAAGCAAGCTCACGGTTGAAGAAGAAGAAAACACTATTGGTTTTTCACAAAAACCAATGAAGAAGCAGCCATCTTTTAAAAATAGAGAAGTGTGTAAATGGCATTACGTATTTTGTATATATAAACTTAACACACTTAAACTTTGTATTTATCAAATCCTATTTTGATAAACTTCCACCGACTCTATCTAAGTTAATTAAGCCAGTTACATTTCCAAATCAACAAAATGAATTCAATGCAAAATTATGAGTCATGGTTTAGGTCGGTTGTGTGCATTGATTACTCTTAATCAATTGCATGTATTACAATAATACATATATACATTAATACATTAATACATTATTAATATAATATATATATACATTAATCAAATTAACACATATATATATATTTATATTAATAAAGAGAGAGAGAATTAATCATATATATATATACATATATATTACTTTAATATATATATATATATATAAATATATACATTCATTAATAAATATTTAATATATATATGTATATATATTATTACTCTAATAATATATACATATATATATATATATATTAACAATTAATATTAAGATATTTATTGTTATATTAATATAATTGTTATTTATATTTTATAATGACATTAATCATATTAAATATAATATCTATATATCAGTATTATAATACCCATAAATCATATTTACGATATCCCATAATTAAACCGAAATATTTTTAACGCATATGCATGGTAGCATGTTAGAGCCGAAAAATATATTCTTTACAATAAAGAATTAAATTGCTACTTGATCAATATTTGTACAATATCATTAACTATTTAATGATTATTGTATAGTAGTAATAATAATCATCATCAAGTAATCGACTATGTATGTGATCCTTTAGGTTCACTGTAAATTGGATATGGGTGATCATGAACTCCTTTATATCACTTTGGTATAACTCTTTGTAATCAAAGTTCCCAATGATTATGTGCAATCTCTAGCAAGATGTCATAACCCTTAGACACTAATGAATCCATATAGTCATATGTTCATTTAGTATGGTCCCTCTGTTGTCGACTTCTAATCGAGTACGGGTTATGAAATTATTAAATTCCTAACTCAATCATAGGAACAAGGTCACGAATTGTATACGGGAATCATATATCTGAAAACACGTACTTTGGTTAGAGATTTTATTTCTCATGTATGCCATCCCTACCTAGGATCTCAAATTCAAATATCTGAGCTAGCAGATTCTATCTTGGTCATTACTTGTCATCATACACTAAGAACACACTACCAGTAAGCTTCTTTCACCAAGTGTGGCTAGCCCTGTGCAATATACACAAGTGAACGATGTGCCTCAGTGCGGAGGGCAACCATGACACCTCAAGTCAAAGGACTAGTAGTACATTAGTACGGCTGTGTGACGTATCATTAACTGTGAATTATGTGATTCGTCATGTTTGGTCACGTTCAGTAATACGTTCTCCAACGTATTACTCATGTTTATACTCTTGTGACATAAGACTCGTCACCCAACTATTAGCATCAAATATTAATCTTTGGTAGCATCAAGCATGCCAGTCATGCAGTGTCATATTCCCATATGACAATACCTCAACTGAAAATTGATTTGGATGTATTTAGATCAAACTCTGTTCTCATATCTATAACTTTTTGTAGATAGAGTCCTGACGTCATAATACATCACAGAATATCATTCTACATTTTATATACAATATTTATTTTTATACGCAACTGAATATGCAAAATGATATAAATGACATTTTATTAATCATAAACTAATTTATAATTAATTACAAAGTTATATATATATATATATAAGGTTGATATCCATAAACCGTATGACACGATTGGTTCTAGGGCATATCTCCAACACTTTTCACTTGGCAAAAAGAAAGTGTATGGTTGTCCTTTACATTAGAAGGAGTTATTTTGGGTTTCACTTGACTCGTAAAAACAAAGAGAAAGTCAAACCTCAGTGGTAAGCCAAAATCGAGAAAGTGGACATAGGTGAATATTGCCAAACCACTATAAATTCAATGTTTGCTATTTCTCTTTGTACTTTTTACTTATTGCATTGCATTGCATTGCATTTATATTAAGTTTAAAGTTTTTAAACAACCAAATTCACTTTACTTTTGGGTATAGCCAATAGGGATAACAAGTGGTATCAAAGCCTAACTTAGTTAAAAAGAATTCACAACCTTGAGGAATAGATCAAAATGGCATATAGCTGCAACTTAGGACAAGTAATTGAAGGACAATTCACAAACAAGCTACCATTATTTAATGGAATTGATTATGCCTACTAGAAAAAGAGGATGCAAATTTTCTTAACAACATTAGATTTTGAAATCCTTAACATAATAGAAGATGTATACTTTCCACTCACAATTGAGGATGTGATAACTAGGGAAAGAAAGTTAAAGCCTAAAAGAGAGTGGACTCTAGAAAAGAGAAACCAGTTCACTCTAAATGGAAAGGCTATAAACATCCTCTATTTACTTTAGATAGAACAGAGTTTAATAAAATTTTGGGATGTGAAACAACTAAATCAATTTGGGACATGATAGAAGTCACATATGAAGGGACAAGTAGAGTTAAAGACTTAAAATTAGTATTCTAGTTCATGATTATGAATTATTTAAAATAAAACCGCTTTAAAGTATAAAAGATATGTTTACTTGTTTTATTAACATTACTAATGAACTTAAAGGCCTTGGTATATCTTATTCTAATACAGATATCGTGACAAAAATTTTAAAAAGTCTACCTAGGAGCTGGGAAGCTAAGGTGACAGCTATTAGGGAAGCAAATGACTTGAGAACATTGCCACTTGAAGAGCTTCTTGGATCACTCATGATGTAAACCCTATTATTTGAACAAAGGGGTAAAATAGTTATTTAATGACATTCATTATCACATATTCATGTCTTAAGATTAATAGACACATTAATGAGGCTTAGATGAATTTAAATTAAGTTTAATCATATGAATATAATGAATTTGATGTTATGATTTGGAAATTAGCATAAGTAGGATTTCAGTATGTTGACCTACACTGATGTATTTGGTTTTATGAAATAATGAGTCTTGGCTTAAAAATTTTGTGAGAATCTGAATATGAGTACAAAGTATCAGTATATAGAACTAAGAGTATTGATATATGCACCAAAGTATCAATATATTAAGGTTATAGGTTAATACTTAATGAATAGATTGATACTTATGAAGAAAGGTATCTATCTTTTGGAAATAGAGAGTTGAAAAATAATTACATGTTAGACCAAATCGATATCTTCCTCAAATGTATCGATACATGGCAAGTCAGAGAGTTTGAAATTAATTATAGGTTGAACCAGATTGATACTTTTATCAAAGATATCGATACAACTCGAATAAATCGATACATAAAAATAAATGTATCGATACTTGGGATAGAAGGAAATTTCAGAATCAAATTCATATGAATAGATTAATGCCAAACCTAATTAGATCGATACTCAATCCAAAGGAGTTAATACCCAGATACTTTTGGTTGATTTAGGCAAAATCTTATAGGCAATTTGGTCATTTCACCCATTTCCATAAATACCCAAGATGGAGATTCAACCTCTAATGACTCTTCATTTGTTCTTTTTTCTCTCTATAGAAATACACTTCTCTCTCTATCTCTCTGATTTCTTTATAGATCTCTTCAAATCCTCTAAGTTTTCTTGCTAATGTATGTTGTCAAGTGATAACCGATCCTCTCCTCATCAATTTGATACCATTTTGGACTGAAACTAGTAAAAGGAAGTAAGAAAGGAAAACTAGGGTTTCAAATAAATTGAGGGGTTTTTATTTAAAAATCTATTTAAGGTATTTAAGGACTTTTACAAGTTTCAAGTAGGTTTATTAATCCATTATAAATTTGATTTTAAGATTTAGAACAAATTAAATGTTAGAGTTACTGTTCACTCGAGACTTACATTGATTTCGCGTAAGAAATGTAGGTTTGTGATATGTTAGGTTAATTGGAAGTATATGGTAATTATATATGTGTTGGATATTAGTTGGAATGTATATATTTTGTTTAGACAAAAATGTGAGTTAGGAATACTCACTGCCATGGGATTTCGTTATTGAAAATCGGATAAATGGCTCGTTAGTTAAACCTTATGAAGTAATATTTGTCAACTAAGAGAATTTTAGACATAATGTCTACAAACATCGCATTTAGAGCATATTGTAAATTATTTAGAATTTTGAAATTTATTATACTATGCACGTGTGCAATTAGGCACTGAGCACTCAGGAGAGCGGCCTAGAAAGCATAAGGATTAGTAGAGGAAGTGGTTACCCTCCCCTTCATGGTGAGTGGATCTTTACGTGTTTTTACTTTTTAAAATTATTTTATGAAATTTATTATTTTATGAATTAAGAAATATTATTATTGTTTTACAATAAATATGAACAGCATGTGGATTGGATAAATATATGTTTGGCCATGAGGCCAAATTTGATATTGGAAATGTAATCTTATAATGTTGTTGATAACGATGTATTATAAATAATTGTGTACTTGGATATTTATGTGGACTGTATTGGTGATATGACCGATAGGGCAAAGTTTGTATATGACTGTAGCTACAGGGAAGTAGCCTAGGGACGAACCTATTAAGAGACTGCCTAGGTGAGTGTGCCTTAGGTAGGATAGTTATATAGGTGGATGTTATGGGTTACCCACCTGCGAGATTGTCGAGAACAGTAAGGAGTATCACCACATGACTATTCGAGACCAATATCAATGATGGGCTAGTTTGGATATTATCATGCATTCTTTATCTTAAAAAGAATTATTTTTATTAAATGAGCATTGTTTTTCGTGCTTAAAACTCACTGATGATTTTGGGGTTACTATGACATAGGTAACTACTAGGAAAAGGAGCCATCCTAATGATTTTCAAATAACAAGCCATGTTATCTTTGAAATAAATTGTTTTAAAAGTATTTATGAATGTTTTTTTTAAATACACTTTGATCCACTCACAGAGTATACCTCTGTATACTCACACTCTCACCTCTCAGTTTTAGGAGATTGAAAATAAGAAAGTGCATTGTACAGGTGGTGGGGATAGATTAAATGTGTAACACCCTCAAGTGTTATTTTCATCCTCGACTCACCTATTTGTTTATTATAGTTCAATGGATATGTTTTGAGTAATTTGTATATGTATAAAATTATGGATAAAAAATAATATAATTTGATATATACCTTGTATTTATTTTAAATTAAGTGTACTTTTATATGTGAGATGATTTGAAGATGTGTCAGAGAGACAAGATTATGTGTTTAAATATACAGGGGATATATATCTAAGCAGCCTTACAGGCCTGAGAGACATGTTCAAGGACTTAGGACACGTTTTAAGGGTTTGTGGCAGTTATCATGTGTGGACCCCATGAGTGGGGGCATGACACATGACTTGTGAGTTGGAAGATAGATGAAATGATGACAGAGATAGAGAGAAAGAAAGAAAGAAAGTCACTTTAAATAGTACTAAGAAGGACAAGAAAAAGAAGAAGGTAATGAAGGTTACATGCGATGACTCATCCAATGAAGAAAGCACTTCATCATCAGAAAATGAGCGAGCAAACTTTTGCCTTATGGGGAAACAAGAAGATGAGGTAATCTCCCTAGATCAAAACTTTTCATATTATGATACATGTTTAAGTAGTGATAATGATAATTTATTAGACGATGATTTGGGTGCATTATATAAAAAACTTATAGATGATTTTCAAGAGTTGTAAGCAAAGCATAAAGAAGTAAAGAAAAAGAATTCGATGATGTTAAAAGAAAATAATTCATTGAAATTAAGTGCTAAAGAACTTGAATAAAAAATAAATCTAACATGTTTAAGGAATTTGATGTGTTGAAAGATGAAAACAAAAACATGAAGGATGAGATAGTTTCTTTCAAAGGAATCTTAACTAAATTTTCACAAGGAAAAGAATTCTTAGACAAAGTTTTAGGTAGCAAAAGATTAGTATTTGATAAAGTCAGACTTGGCTACAAACAAAGAACAAAACAAAAAGCTTATGTAAATTATTTCATAAAATCCATTCAACAAATTACTTCATCTACTATTTGTCATTATTGCAATAGGAAATGTCATTATAGCAACACATGTCTACATAAGAAAAATACATATAATGAACCTAAGATGATGTGGGTACCTAAGGGCACAAAACTTAAAGAAATTATGTATGCTAAAATGGCCAAGATCTTTAAGGATATAATTAATGTTTATAGACCCAAAGTCACTTGGGTACTAAAATAAACTTGTCTATTTTGTAGGTACCTTCTGTGAAGAGCAACAAGTATAAGAAAAAGTGGTCTTTAGATAGTGGTTGCTTGAGACACATGATGGGAAACAAAATACTATATGTCCATCTAAAGAAAGAGGAACGAAAAGATGTAATCTTTGGAGAAAATAGCCATGGAAAGGTGAAAGGTATTGGAACCATTGACTTTAATTCAATTCTTACTAAAGATCTTTTATTTGTTAGAGGATTGAAATATAACTTGTTTAGTATTAGTTAATTGTGTGATTATGGCTATAAAGTTGTATTTCTTAAAAATAGTTGTGAAGTATTAGATGAGCATGCAAAGAAGCTATTCTATGCACTTAGAAACAATATGTATATCATAGAACTAGAAAACTTGGATGAAGTAAATGATATTTTTTTGTAATTTCTATGTGATGATTCTTGGAAATGACACAAAAGTTTAGGACATTATAGCATAGATCTCTTACATAAATAGCTAAATAAGGCTTATTAGGAGATCTTCCTAATCTAAAATTCTAAAAAAAATAAAGTATGTGGTCCATGTCAACAAGGTAAATAAGTTAAGACATCCTTTAAATCCAAGAGCCTAGTTTCCATAATAAGACCTTTAGAACTTTTACATATGAATATTTTTGGACTAAATAAAGTTGCTTCCTTAGGACTTTATGCATATGTAATTGATAATGGTTACTCTAGATTTACTTGGGTATTCTTCTTAGATAGCAAAAGTAATACATTTGAAACATTTGAAATATTCTCAAAGAAGATTCAAAATGAAATAGGTTACAAAATTATAAAAATTAAGAATGATCAAGGTAGGGAGTTTGTGAACAAAGACTTTGAAAATCTTTATAATGAGAATAGATATTCTCATAATTTTTCTACACTTAGGATCCCACAATAAAATGGAGTTGCTGAAAAAAAGAATAGAACCTTACAAGTAATGTGAAGAATCATGCTTAGTGAATATAACTTACTTGAATACTTTTGGGTTGAAGCTATGAGCATTGCATGTCTTATAACAAATAGAGTTATAATAAGAAAAATCTTAAACCAAACTCTATATGAACTTATCTTTTAAAGAAAACCTAAGATTAAATACTTTAGAGTATTTTGATTAAATTGCTATATTCTTAACACTAAAAACAATTTTGAAAAATTTGAGCCTAAATCCGATCTTGGAATATTTTTGGGATATTCCTCCAAAAGTAAAGCCTATAGAGTTTTCAATAAGAGAACTCAAGTCGTGGAAGAATCTGTGCATGTGACATTTGATGAATTTGATCATGACTTGGCTAAATTAATTGCAAAAGAAAAGGAAAAGGAATTAAAAACAAGTGAAAACTTGGAAAACTTAAACTTAAATGATACATCTTTAGAAAAAGAAAAGGAAATTGTAAAAGGAAAGGCAATCACTAAATAACTTCCTAAAGTATGAAGATATGCATCTAACCATCTGAAATAATTAATAATAAGAGATCTATTATAAGGGGTCAAGATTAGAAGAAGGGCAAAAGAGATGAATAAAAATCTAGAAGAAGTTTAAAACTTAGCTTTTGTCTCTCAAATTGAACCAAAACTAATTGAAAAAGCTCTAGAAGTTGAAAATTGGCTAATAGCCATGCAAGAGGAGTTAAATCAATTCCAAAGAAATGAAGTGTGGACTTTAGTACCTAAACATAATGAGTATCCAACTATTGGTAATAAATAGGTATTTAGAAACAAACTCGATGAAAATGGGAACATATCTAGAAACAAGGCTAAGTTGGTGGCACAAGTTATAGTCAAGAAGAAGGAATTAGAGATTAGTGAAAACTTGAAAAACTTGAACCTAAATGACACATTTATAGAAAATGAAAAAAGAGTTATAGAAGGAGAGGAAGCCACTAAAGATCTTCCTAAAGCATAAAGATATGCATCTAATCATCTAAAAGAGTTAATAATAGGAGATCATTCACAATGGGTTAAGACTAGAAGAAGAGCAAGAGAGATTAATGAAAATCTAGATGAGATTCAAAATTTAACATTTGTCTCTCAAATTGAGCCAGAACAAATAGAAGAAGCTTTAGAGGATGAAAATTGGTTAACGGCCATGCAAAAATAGTTAAATTAATTTTAAAGAAATAAAGTATGGACCTTAGTACTTAAATATAATGATTATCTAACCATTGGTACTAAATGAGTTTTTAGAAATAAGCTTGATGAAAATGAGAACATTTCTAGAAATAAGGCTAGGCTAGTAGCACAAGGGTATATTCAAGAAGAAGGAATAGATTATGATGAGACTTACGCACTTATAGCTAGATTAAAAGCCATTGCAGTGCTCTTAACCTTTTCATATTTTAAAAACTTTAAACTCTATCAAATGGATGTCAAAAGTGCATTTTTAAATGGTTTTATAAATGAAAAAATTTATGTAAAACAATCTCTTGATTTTAAAAACTATAAATTTCCAAATCATGTTTACAAACTCATTAAGACACTTTATGGTCTAAAACAAGCACCTAAAGCTTGATATGAAAAACTTAGTGAATTTTTACTAAAACGTAACTTTGTGAGGGAGAGTGTTGACACTACACTTTTTATCAAAACCAAAAATAATGATATTTTACTAGTTCAAATTTATGTCGATGATATCATTTTTGGAAGCACAAATGAGTTTTTGTGAGTTGAATTTTCAGACCATATGAAAGGAGAATTTGAAATGAGTATAATAGAAGAACTAAATTTCTTTTTGGGACTTTAAATTTAATAAACAAATGATAAAATTTTTATTTTCCAATCAAAATATATCAAAGAGTTATTGAGAAAATTCGACATAATAGAGGGCAAATCTATTCAAACTCCTATGAGCACTTATACTTCTTTAGACAAAGATGAAATAAGAAAGAATGTAGACCAAAAATTATATAAAGGCATGATAAGTTTATTACTTAACCACTTCTAGACCCAACATTCTCTATAAAGTTTGTGTATGTACTAGGTTTCAATATAATCCCAAGAAATTACACCTTGTAGCAGTAAAACGAATCTTTAGATACTTAAGAGCCACACCTAACTTAGGATTGTTTTATCCAAAGGATGGTGAGTTTAGTTTGAAAGGATATTTGATGCCGATTATAGAGAATGCAAAGTGGATAGAAAAAACACAAGTAGTACTTATTACTTTCTTAGAAGTGCACTAGTATCTTAGTTTAGCAAGAAACAAAGTACAATTACATTGTCAACTACTGAAGCAGAGTATATTTCAGTAAGTAGTTGTTGTGCTCAACGTTTATAGATTAAATCTTAGTCAAATTCCCATTTTATGTGATAACACAAGTGCAATAAACTTGACTAAGAATCTTGTGCATCACTCAAGAACCAAGTACATAGAAATCCGTCACCATTTAATTAGAGATCATGTTAGTAAAAGTGATGTATGTTTAGAATACATTAACACAAATATATAATTAGTTGATATCTTCATTAAGCTAGTTGATAGGGATTGTTTCTGTATAATTATAAATGAATTGGAAATGATAAAAATTGGTTAAATCATGTTTGAACCTATTTTGTGTGTGACAGTATGTTGAAAATTGTTTTTGGAAGGATTAGGATTGATACATTAATCAATAAGTATCGATATCTTATTAACAGATCGATACGTTCTTATGACTATATCAATATCTTAGTAAATTTTGACCTAGGATCGACATAACCCCATAAATGTATTGACATTGGCATTTATTCCTAGTATATATCGATATATTTCTCATTCAGATTGATATGTTGGCACTGGATAATAAGAAGGCCACATGTACCTCAAGAAAACCAAAAGCCTCTTAAATAGTCACCAAAATTAAATGTGTATCGACTTGTCTGCATGAATATCGATAACCCTTTTCGTCTTCTCTTGTATGCATCGATACCCCGATAAAATGAGTCAATACTTTTTGTCTTTTCACAAAAGTATCAATATTTTATGAAGTCAAATCGATACGTTTTCTTAGATATAAAAACGGATCGATACATTCTTTAAATGTATCGATACTTTAACTCGATTTCACGTTAAAAAAGGGAAAAATCTAACGTCTTTTCTTCAAAACAAACTTTTCTTCTCTCCAAGAATAGAATCTCAAATCCCTAAAAGCTCTTCAAATCATTTAAATTTTTTCAAAAATGCCAAGAACAAAGAATACTAAGGCTTCATGCCAAAGGAAGAAACATTGTGTCAATGCTCCATCTTCTTCAAACCTAAACTTCCAAAATAAAAAGGTCGAGTATCGATACCTCATCCTTTATTTCATAGAAAAGTCGCACCTAGCAAAGTAATTGATTTCAATCTCTTGGAGTCCATTCACTTTTCATATCTTAGGACTTTTGAAGAATTTGGATGGACACACTATCTAAAGGAAAAAAAGGCATGCTTCGACAGTTTAGTAAAGATGTTTTATGTGAATCTAGATGCAAAAGATCCTCATTCAAAGAGAGTAAGGATGACAGGTTTTACCAGCTTGATTTGAGGACACCCCTTTGTTATAGACATCAGCACACTGTTAAGAGTGATTACGGTTCCGGTTAGCGATGTCAGTTATCTGGCCAACATCTTCTAACCATTAAAGGCATGCAAAATTATCTTCAAGAACCCAAACCTCATAGAAATCGACAACAAGATAGTTTGACTGAACTTTCATGAGCGAATCCTCCACTTGACTGTCTCCTATAATCTCAATGCTTGTTCTAGATGCTTTTTGGAAATGACATACAAAGACATGTGGTGGATGCAGTGCATCATAGAAGGTAGAAGGCCTGATCTAGTTGCATGAATATTGAATGCCATGGTGAAGACAACCATAA
>JAXCLQ010017058.1:0-35275 GCA_035584115.1 Cedrela odorata | reverse complement strand
TGAGAGAAAGAGAGTTGATTATTACCTCCCTAGATGGAGAGAATCGCCTAGGAATATGAAACTCATAAAGGCTGCAACGAAAATCGACAGTGGCTTAAAAATTGCGCGTAGACAGGGCCTTTCATGTGCACCCCAAAAGTATGAACAACAGTAGAGAGGGCTAGTCCAAAAATTCCCTGAAACAGACAGACAAGAATCTTGCAAAGATGTACTATATCCTTCTATAGCATCATGCTTCTCTGACCCATCAGATTCAGATTGGGATGATGATTCACTTTTCGAATTAAGTAATATTTTACTTAATTGGATTCTATGATCCTTATCCTGTAATTTATTAATTTTCTGTTTAATAAAGCATCTATTAAAATAATATCATTTCTTACCACATTTGTAAGATATTTTTTTGTAAGATATTTTTTTTACTTTATGTTTCTTTGTATATATAAGTAATTTTTTATTTTTCTTCAAATAATTGATAAGAATGTCATATACAAACTGTTGACAAAACTCTTTTATCTCTTTCTTTCCTATTAAATTTTATTTTTTAAGTTGACAATTCAACTTAATATCATTATATATACTCAGCCCCACATTAGTACAAATACTAACAAGGTGTCGATAAGTATTGTTGCTATAGTTTATACTATAACCGTTATTATGATCTTTCAGTTTTTGTCTTACTTTTTATGCAAAAAGAGGTGGTAAGTCATCAATGAATTTGACTTTCCAATGTTCAGAATTTGCATCCACTCTTTGCATAACTTTGGTAATAAAGACATCCTCGTACCATCTGAAATGGGTTAAGGAAGGATATATAAATTATGTAATAACTCTCTACTTTTCTTACTTTTTTTTGGACTAGATCCCACAAAATGAAGTAAAATAGTTCGTAGAAGAGTATATACTACATCTTCAACAAAAGTAGAAGTTTGACCTTCAGCCTTAACTTTGTTGAAGATTTCCTGTTTCTGGAATTCAGTGAGATAATTGTCTCACCAGCCTTTTAGAATGTAAGTAAAACCACTAATAATAAATTTAGGAGTTTCTTTGTCAGAATTTCTAGCTTTTACAAACAGATGCATACATCATATTATCTCATAAGTTTGATATTCAGATGTTCCATCTATGTTCCACTCATAAATGATTTTACCATTATAGGAATTCTTATTTCTAAAGAAATTTTCTTCATATAATAAATCCACAGGAGATGGCCTTTTATAATATGTTCTCTTTATGGCATCTTTTCCATAAGTGATTTTATTTAATGAAGACTCTACATTATGAATTTGTTTCATTAATGTAGGTTCTGTTTCAGTATCGCTTTCAGATTATGTTGCATTTCCACATTCTTTTTTTTTTTTTGTTTTATTTAGAGTTGCAATGTTCATCTCTAAATTATTTTTTGAATATTTCTTCAAATTCTTTAAATTCTTCAATATTTTCTTTTGGCAATTCAGATTCAGATTCTATTGTATAAGGGGTTGCTTGAACCTCTAGTTCTGTTAGAGTCTGAATTTTTAAATCATTTAATTTACTTAATAGTAAATCAATAAATTCAGTATATATTTTCTGATTAGATAATTTAAACTCGTCATTATTCATTGAAGGTTTAATGTCAACATCTTCAATTGGATTTCTAGTTCTGCAAGAACTAGGAATATCCTCAATGCTCTTACTTTTATTTAAAACTTTTGATAGAGTATTTTCTACTCTGTTCAATTGATTACCAATTATTTGTAAATTCAAATTGGTAAAATTCTATTGTTTTGTTATAGTATTTTCTCCTACACTAAAAGCAGTAGCCTATACAACATTTGAATTATGATTTAATTTTAAAGTTTCTATTGGTGGATGGATATAATTTACTATCTTTCTATCTACTGTTGACAATACTCTTTTATAATTAGTTAATGCATCTAATCTCCAAGCATTAGGGTATTCTACATTAAACCAATTTATAAAGTATATGGTTTCCTCCTCTAAATGAGAAGCAAATTGTTTCCAAATATACTTCCTAGTATGAAGGTCATAATGCCATTCAAATCATGTTCTGAATTCATCATTATATGGTAATTCATACTCTTTTCAAATAAGTATTTCTATAAAAGATACTGGTATAATATCTATGTCTAAATCGTAAATTTCAAAATTCATATTTTATACCATGTTAAAACTCATTTAAGATCTAGTTGGAGAATTTTTCCTAACTTGATCATTCTGTTCATAACTATTTGTATAAATTCCATATGGAATCTGATTTTCAGATAATCTAATACCTTGTACTTTAGGTTCCATAATATCATTTGAGACAGAATGTCTACTAGATGCTAGTTCAGAAACCATGTACAAAGGTCTTTTATCAACTTCTAGTATCTTAGAAGATTGGTTTCTAGGGTCAATCACTAATGAACTTCTGATTAACTTTGTTACTTTATTATTAGCAAATCTTATTTCACATATCCTTTTAGAGTTAAAGTTATTTGCTCTAATTTTCTATTAAATACTGTTTGAGGTGGTAATGCTCTTTGAATAGTCCAACTTTCAGGGAACTATATTTCGTCCCATTTTATTAATCTAGGTACAACTATATTGGTAGTCAAGCAGTTACTATCTATTACAATAGTTTTTCTAAGTTCACTTCTTAATCTTGCATTAGGAGCCATGGTGTTCATTACCTTAAAATGAATCCTATAAATTACTGCTATAGTTTCTGATCTCGAGAGGAAATCATAACCATTTGTTTGAATTCTCAATGACAGAGCTTCAAACAGATTTTTATCTGTCAATGACAAATTTAAATTCGAATAAATATTAAAATAAATTGGTTCATGGCAGACACTTGTCTCAACCACACCCATAAGAGATAACAGAAATTCATTGCATCTTGCATCTCTTAAATGAGCTTGGTTTGTTGCATTTAAACCTATTAATGTCAATGGTTTCAACGTAATTTGGACTAATCCAATATACAGATAATTATACCAAGATAAATTTCCCTGTACATCATTCAGATTTAACAATCTTAATGTTTGATCTTGCTGATCCAAATAGATTGTTTGTTCGGTTGTTTTTATGGCTTTTTGACTTTTAAAGTCAAAAAATCCAATTTTATAAATAGACTTAGCCTCAACTTGAGGTATAGTCCATTCATTTAGTTGTTGAGTTTGAGAGAATTAAATTATTTCATTATTTTTTACTGATCTAGCACGATTCAGTTGAGTTGAACTTCTCTGAATTGAATTCATTATGAAGTTTGAGTATGCATGTCTAATATTTCTTAGTATAAAAGATTTTATATTTATTATTCAAACATTGTTAATAAAATTCTTATGTTCTGTTAATATTATTGTCCTGATCAAGGTCTCACAGGTAACTCGTAGGTGGTTAAACTGATCTAAACGCCACAATGCCTTCCCTGGCTAAAAGGTTAAACGATCTTAACCTAATACCTAGCCGGACTATATGTTATAATAAGATCAATACAGAAACATAAATCATTTATTAATCATGCTCAAATAATTCATATAAAATAAATTATACTAACAGATTTAGAAACTCATTCTTTTGGATTACTCCAAGAGGTTTAATCTGACTCTAATACCAAAGAGAGAAGGATCGAGAAAAATAAAAAATTATTATAATTATTATAAAAAAAAGTGGTATTTTATTTATTTGAACAGTGGAAGGATTATAGAGAGTTTTTTTTTTCTAAAAAAAAGAAAGATAAACAAGAAATCTTAAAAGAAAAAAATTAAACTTAAACTTAAGGACTAAACAATTGTCCTTTTATAATTATACAAGAAAATGAAAATGGCTGAACCTCCCATGACAGTGAATAGTGCTGCCGACAATTTGTTACAGTTGTCGCTATTGAAACACTATGTGTCCTTGGTTCTATGGAGTCCATCCTATGTTTTCATCAGCTTTTGATTCTTCCAAAGAAAATGGCAAACAAGGATGGTCCACCATTACAAATTTATGATATTAGTAATTGATTACTGATATTACTGTTGGGCCATTATGCTTGACTATGAGGTCAGGAATTTGCTGGCTTTTTCCACTTTCGAATATTTTCTTGTTGGATTACTATCATAGCATCCCAATAATCCCATAATGGTGGGGTATTATCTCTACCAAAATCTTCTTGACGTTGAGACTCACCTGCCAAGCAAGCATACTGATTTTCTTCGACTGAAGTAGAAGGTAATACCATAATGACATCATCTTCTATATATATATATATATATATATATATTCATTTCCCTTCTTTGGAATTCTAGAATAGGCAAGATTCTTACTGAGTATACAATTGAGACCAATGTCATATTCGGTTTTAATATCCAGGCACTCAAATCTGTTTCTAACATGAAACATAGAAGTGCAGATATAATTGTTACGGACAAGCTGTAGAGTAAGACTACTACAAATTTCACTGGGTACATCCTTGTAATCTGGGTCTGTTAAATGTTAGAAAAATTAAATCTTTATAACCTCTGCATCTCACTTCAAGTGATCTTCTGGCTATGATTAAATATATATACATTATACCTGGATAATGCACCAAATTCCAATAAGTAGGTTCTGAGCAGTAAGAAGAACATCGTCAATAACCCAATTTGATTTTGAGGATCCCAGAGACCGTTGAGATTGAAGAGACAATACTGAACATGATGAAATACTGGATAATATTATTGGACTTTTTATATAGAACCACTGCCATTGTGCCATATATTGTTTTCGTACTCCTTTTATAGATGTTTGTGTCTCTTAAGTTTGGTAGAATTCTATGCAATCTGAAAATAAAAATCTTGTTGTGCAAGAATTACAGAGATTCCACTAGGTAGGCATCGACTTCTAAATTTTGTGGGATCATATGCCTCTTTTTGCGTAGAGTGTGCCTACTAGGCTTAGGATTCTTATTATGTATGAAGTTTTTACTTGTTAAGAACCCTTGTTATAGAATAATCTAGGGAGAATTTAGGAAGGAAATAAATTCTTTATAGATACGTAGCTGTAGTAAAGTTTTGAAAGCCACCACTTAAGGCTTCTTTATCTACCTGAAATGAGCTCATGTGCTGCATACTTGAGATCTTTATTGGTTGTACCCAAGGCCTTTACGAAGAGACCTATGAATAAAATTCTAACCCAAAGCCTTTTAATGCGACTTTTAGAGGCCTCAACTCTAGCTTCTCGTGAGGTCCTTGTTATCTTCTAGATAGTTCTACTAGGATCAGGTCAGGTCTCAAGGCATTATTCGGCTCTTCATGACATATTACTCTAGGTTTGTGGCTAATTGTGCTTTATATATATTCTGGGTCGTATTCCCAACATCAAGCCCCTTAGTTTTAGTAAAAAATTATTGTTTTGAACAAAAACTAAAGGTTATCATTTGAAGAAACGCATCGGCCTGCTAGAATTAAATGCCCAACCTGAAACCTGTTAGTCATCTATACGTGGTAGATTATAGTTGGTTTTTGAGATCACGATGCTTCAGACCCTAAGAGATCTGCTTCCTCTAATGATGATCGCCTCCTTCCTCATTAATGGGGGATGTCCTCATAGTTGCTTTTTTGTCGTGGCATCATCTTACCCCTTAATCCATAATGCATATCAACGGCTAAGGTTTATCTGTTTCTTTAAATATCTTCCTTTTTCATCTTTTCACTCATTTTTGTCTTCACTTTTATGTCGTCATTCTCTGAGTGTTTCGAGCAGTTTCAACAGCAATAAAACTTAAACTTTCGGCTATGATTTCAAGTTCTTTTTCTTTAACAATAATTAATTAGTAAGTCACATTTCTTTTCCAAACTCTTTACTTTTTGCTAGATTCATAATATTGTTGATTGGTTGTGACTATTGCTAGATGACTTTTAGGATTAAAGACCCTAGACATTAACTTTGTGAGTTGTCAATGATCTTGGAACAGCTTTTAATTGCCTTATTTTTCCCGTATGTATAGAGATGGATTCTATTGATAACGTAACTGCTTCAAGGAGAGATAACTCCGAAGGAGAGATGGCCATTGTTCCTGCTCTTGCTCCCATCTCGGATAGATGGAACTAGACTTCATAAGAAACAGATTAGTTTTCTTCGAGTATTAGAGAGTTGGACTTAGAGATTTATACTAGGGTTTAAAATATCCTTGAAGGGGTTTATCTTAGGGTACCAAAGGCAGATGAGCTTCCGAGCTATCCACCTAAGGGGAAGATTGCCTTTAATAAGAAGTTGTTTCATTTAGGTGTTAAACTCCCACTCCAAGATTATTTTGTTCAAATCTTTACCTCTTTCAGAATTTCTCCTTACCAACTGAACTTAAATAGTTAGTGTATCTTATCAGGTCTGTTTGTCTTGTAGCACTAGACCTTTAACTCCTTCTCCTATGTTAAGGAGATCGAATACATGTACTTGTTAAAAAGAAACCCAATAAAGAGTCCAAGGTAGTATTACCTTCAAAACCGACCTAAAAAATAAAACCCCTATCACTAGTAATCCATCTAACAATAATAACTGAAAGGACAAGTAGTTCTTCATCAGTGGAGATTGGAACCCCAATCCTGACACTCTAGTGCCGAGACTGTTTTGGGAGGTAGTCACTTAGAGTGATTTGCCTGGGTTAGATCTTCATAGCCTATAAAGGGTAAGAGTGGCTAGATCATTTGAGTCTAGCCAAAGAACTCTACTCTCTAATGATGACCTGGTCTTGTCAATTCTTGTGGGTTTTCGTGTGTCTAAGAGCAATTTGGCTTTAGAGAAGGTTGCCCAAAATGGTAAATATCTTGAACTTTTGTTTCCCTTGTGTTTAAGTTGTGGTTTTGATCTTAATGTCATTTGTTTCGTAGGAGAAATGACTTTAAGAGATCCTTCCCCTGATCCGTATGAGGTGTTGAAATACTTGGCGAAGGGAAAAAAAAAGCCTCGAAGACCTCTAAGCCTTTAAAGGCTGCTTCAAAAGGCCTAACCAGAGCTTCGACTTCTTCTAATGCTACCCATTCCTCTAAAGCCAGTAAACCCCAGGCTTTCAGCAAAAGGGCGGTGATCTGAGACATTCAGGAACCACCTCCCTCTGTCTCTTAAGCCTTAAGAAGACAAGGGAAAAGGGAAGAGAACGGCCACTGCTGAGGTACGCGAGGAGAGATCTCAAAGAAAGAAACAAAATGTTCGACTAGTTTGACAAGAAATTGGCCGAAACAACTGAGCTTCTTCCTGAGGATCTTCTTGTAGGGAAAAAGGAATTCTTCACGCATTTCCTCCATTGCATAAATCAACAAGCTCAAAGCATCAGCCCCAAATACTCCAAGGATCTTGTTGGGCTTTTGGGTAAGACGCTGTTGAATTTCTAACTGAAGTGGTTGAGTTGGGTAAGTCGATTTTCTCTTAGTTTTGTAGAAAAGAGGAAGTTTCCTTTAATTTGGCTTCTGACCATTTTGTGTTGGTGATTTTCAAATTTTATACTCGACTATGCTACAACAAGGTACCCTTAAAGATGATTTCTCTGTGACATCGAAAGCTAAAAAAAGAGCCAAGAAGGCGAAAAAGAACTTAGTCTCAAAGAGGACTAAGTTCGAATCTGACTAGGAGAAGTGGGCTTAGGAGCAAGAGGAGCTTCAACTCAGGTTAGCTATAGTAGTGTCTTCTCTTGCCAATGCCAACAAGAGGTTGGGCTTCCTAGAAATAGTGCTCAACAGACTAAGGGAGGAAGATCATAGGTGCCTTAAGGAGTTTGAGAGGGTGTGGTGGGAGCTATAGCAGAGTCTAGATGCAAAAAAGTAGTGAAGTTTGCTTCTGTGTAAACAAATTGAGGAAGACAACAAGATGCTGTAGACTCAGTTTTAGGAAAGGGTTAATGAAAGCATTGACCTAACTTGCGAGACGCTGCAGGGTAAATATTCTCACTTCGATCTGAGATGGTTATATGAAGCTCTGGGGAGGGAACCACCGCGTCAGGAAAAGGAGTTCTCCAAAGGGATTTTTCCTGAGAGGGAAGGCCACCCCAACCTGAAGATTGCATACATGCCTCTTGTGGATCCTATCACCGGCCCTTCCATCGAGTTGCCAAACGCTATTATGGTCGAGCCGGTGGAGGTTTCTTCAGTTGAAGTGGTAGAGGTTCTCCCTACCGAGGTTACTGCTCTCCTAGTTTATCTTTTAGGTGTTGCTGTTGTCGAGGCTCCTTCAAGCTTTACTCTTGAGGCTCTTCCGAGTTCGAATCCTAAGGCCGACCTGAGCACTCATAAGGCAAATTAACTTTAAGTTTTTTTTTTTAATACAATTTAGCGAACTTCATGCATCGAATTTGTTCATTAATAGAATACTTTTGACATATAAATCTTAGGTTACCTTGATTATTCTTTATTCTTCTTGATGTTTTAACACTTGTAATTTCGTTCTTATGCTTTGATTGCCTTTAGTGCGTATAGTACTTCCTAGAGAGATTTAACTTGAAATGAGCTGGATGGATTATATCGGATTTGTCAACATTAATCCTCTAACTTTCATATCTCCAATAAAACATTCTGAAGCATAAATCACGTCATTCGTAAGATATTATTTCCCTAAGTTAAAGCTAGGGCTAATAACAATTTGAAACTTACCCTTTCTTGTGCTTCTTGATTTTATCATCTGGATTTGATAGGGTTTTAGATAGTCTTTTTCTTGGTAAGGGTTGAATGTAGTCGAAAATGATGGTCCCCTTATATGTCTTATTCTTAGGTTGTACTGAGGCTTTTCTTAAACTGTAATCATTATCATTCCAAGATGATTTGAAGGTTCAGCTCTTTGACAACCTTGCTTGCTCTCATTTGAGATTGTGGTCAAGACTTATTTGAGCTAAAGGTAATACTACTTCGGGATGGGAACATAAAGTGGATGTCTGGGAGCTAGGCCACTCGTGTTTGGGCTTATGAAAGATATTACCTTGAGACGAATGGAAAATTTAATCGTCTAGAAACCATTCCTGCTCTTGTACGTCTTGAGGTCATGCTCAGGGCTTATTCGAGCTGCGGATAATATTACTCCAACGGTGAATAAGAAGTGAACATCTGAGAACCATGTCACTCATACTTAGGGTTCGGGAGGGGATTACCCCGAGACGTTTGGAAAACTTAACTGTCTGGAAACTATTCTTGCTCTTATACGTCCTGAGGTCATGCTCAGGGCTTATTCGAGCTGTGGATAATATTGCTCCAGAGTTGAATAAGAAGTGACTATCTGGGAACCATGTCACCCATACTTGGGTTTTGGGAGGAGATTACCCTGAGATATTTTAGAGATAAGCGTCTGGGAACCAAGTCATCCATTCTTTGGACTTTGGGAAGATATTACCCCGAGACATTCGTGTTTTTTATTTCTTTAGTTTGGCTTTATCTGCTGATTAATGCTCTTTCTAAAAAGTTATTTGGTGAAAAGTAATGACTTTATTTATTTCTAAGACAAAAATTGTTACAAATCTTTAATGATACTAAGGTTAGTACAACTTCAAGCATTCAACATTCCAAGGCTTCTAAACCTTATTCCTAGCTAGAGATTCTAGCTTGTAGACTCCGAGTCTGAGAATTTGGATGACTTTGTATGGTCCTTCCCAGTTTGCTCCAAGAACACCTTCTTCTAGTATCTTAGTGTTCAGAGTCACCTGTCTCAAGACTAAGTCTCCTATTTGAAAAGAATGGTATCGAACGTGTTTATTGTAATACTTGGCCACCCTTTGTTAGTAGGCTGCTGCCCTTATCATCACCTGATTCCTTTTCTCTTCTAGTAGGTCTATTTCCAAGCGCAAGTTTTGGTTATTAAAGGCCTCGTCATAGTTATTGACCCAAAAAGTTGGTATGTCGACCTAGACAGAAATTATTGCCTTGCATCCGAAAGCTAGACTATAGAGAATTTTATTTGTGGTCACCTTTGAAGTGATCTGGTATGCCCAAAAGACCTCAAGAAGTTTATCGATCTATGCACCTTTGTACTCCTTGAGCTTGTTTTTAAGTGCCTTCTTGATGACTTTTTTGATAGCTTCCACTTGCCTATTGGTTTTTGGATGAGCAGGTGTTACAAATCTGAGTTCTATAAAGAAATCTAAGCAGAATTCCCTAAAACTCGAGTTGTCAAATGATTTTTAGTTGTCAGTGATCAGTGCCTGAGGTATCCTGAATTAGTATATAATGTTATGTTTAATAAATATTGTGATCATTTTCTCTGTGATGACGGTTAGCTGTTTGACTTTTACCTACTTGGTAAAGTAGTCGATGGCTACTATAACATACTTGGTGTTGGCTCGCGTTGGGGGCAAGGGTCCAATAAGAACGAGTCCCTACTGGGAGAATGACCAAGGGCTTGATAAAGATGTCAGGTTCTCAAGGGGTTGCCTTGGAATGTTTTCATACACTTGACATTCATGGCAAGTTTTTACTACTTGTGCTGCATCTTGTGAGAGCGTAAGCCAGCAGTACCCTTGTCTTAGGACCTTATAAGTCATGGATCGAGTTCCCCCATGACTTTCACATACTCCACGATATATTTCTTCTAGAATCCAAATTGCTTCCTCGAGTTAGAGGCATTTAAGATAAAGGATGATATGACCCCGCTTGTATAATTTTTCGTCAATATCAGTGTACCTTACTAATCTATTTTTAATTTTTCTTGCCTTATCTTTGTCTTTTGGGAGCTTTCTTTTTTGGATATAAGACTTTATCTCTTCAATTCCATAGGAGGAAGAGTTTAGTTGAGCTATATAAGGCTGATCAGTACCTTCATCTGTGCTATTTTGTTCCAGTACTTCGAGTGGGATTGAAGCTGGAACACTTCATTTGAAGGTAGAGGTCAATTTTACTAGTATGTCAGTTCTGGAATTTTCTAACCTTGAGATCTATTTTATTGTGGTAGTCTTCAGAGAGTTCAGGAGTTGTCTTGCTTTTTCGAAATAAGCCTGCATGTTATTAGTTGTGAATTATAGTAAATATTCAAGCTTGTGATTCCTAACGCCTAGGCCAACTTAATACCTACAAGTAAAGCTTCGTACTCTACCTTATTGTTAGTAACCTTAAAATTAAAATTTAAGGAATACATTACCTTAACTTCATATGGAAGCTTGTGCATTCAAAGCTTCGTCAAAGAAGATGTTTCAGGTTGGTTCGCTTATATTCGAGACTGTTGAATCTTCTCGCTTCTGATTGAAATATCCCTCCTTAATTTAGTGGAAGAGGAAGTGCTCAAATACTAACCTTTCAACTATAAAGTCTGTAAGGGCATACCTTTTTATTACCTTCTTAGGTTAGTAGTTGATGTTCGACTAACCACTTTATTAGCCAACCTAATAGGTTGGGTCAGTGCAGAATTTGTCTTAGGTGTTGATCTGTTAACACCACGACCTAGTGGGCCTGGAAATTTGGTCACAACTTTCTTACTACTACTATTAGCGATAATGCTAGTTTCTCGGGTTGAGAGTACCTTGTCTCGGTGTTCAATAGTTTTTGCTGGTGTAGTAGATGAGATGGTGGATCTTTTCTACGTCATTTTTTACCAAGACTGAATTAACCGAGTGGTCGCTAACTGCCAGGTAAAGGTATAGAACTTCCCCTTCCTTAGGACTTGTCAAGTGTGGTGGGGATATGATATATCGTTTCAACTCTTGGAAGCTGTTCTCATATTTTTCGGTTTACTAGATTTTCTTCCATTTTTTCATGATCTAGAAAAAAGGGAAACACTTATCGGTTTTTTTTTTAGATGAACCTGCTTAACGCTACCAACCAACCCGTCAAGCTCTGCAGTTCCTTAAAGGTAGATGGAGACCTTATATCCAATATGACCCTGATCTTTTGTAGATTGGCTTCAATATCACGTTCACTGACCATATACCCTAGGAACTTCTCAGCTTGGACTCCAAATGCACACTTTTCAAGATTTAGCTTCATGTTATATTTTCTCAAATAGGAAAAGGTCTTTTCCAAATATTTTGTCTCAGACTATCAGGGAATTGGTGATCATGTCATCCACATACATCTCCATGGTTTTCCCAATTAATGGCTTGAATACCAGATTGACCAACCTTTGAAACGTTGACCTAGCATTCTTTAGCCCAAATGGCATCACCTTATAACAATTTAACCCCTGGTCGGTGATGAACGCAGTCTTCTCCTGGTTTGGCTCATACATTTTGATCTAATTATATCCCAAGAATGCATCCATAAAACTTAGCAGCTCGTTCCCAGCTGTCGAATCTACCGATTAGTTAATTCTGGGGAGTGGGAAACTATCTTTGGGGTAAGCTTTATTCAGATCCGTGAAGTCCACGTACATCATCTACTTTTCATTAGCTTTTTTAACCATCACCATATTCGACACCCATTCCGAGTAGAGCACTTCTTTGATAAACTTGGCCTTCATCAGTTTATTTACCTCAGCTAGCACTACTTCTCTTCGCTCAACATTAAACGGCCTTATTTTCTGTTTCACCGGCCTGTATTGGGGATTGATTGTAAGACAATAAGAAATCACCTTGGGGTCAATCCTTGGCATATCTTCATATGTCCATGTAAATACATCCATATAATGCCTTAGAATGTTTTTAAGTCACATTTTTTAGCTCCTCAGGGAAGTGAGCACCAATCTTGACCTTTTTCTGATGAATCATTTGGTCAAGGATGACAAACTCAAGTTTTTCTGCTGGATTCAACGCTGATGGTTTATCATCTTGCTTGATTTCCTGGTTGAATCTTTTCATAACCGATTCATCCTATAAGTCCTTGTTACTTGCTTCTAGAACTTCTCTCCAAGGATGTTTTGCTAGGCAATATGAATTTTTGGAAGAGGCTACGAAGCACGACCGAGCCTCCTTCTGACTCCCTTTAATGATTCCGATCCCCCTTCTTCTGACTCCCTTTAATGATTCCGATCCCTTCTCCTACTCGAAATTTCAGCTTCAAGTAATGGATACTCTCTATTATCTTTATGGTCCTGAGGAAAGGTCTTCTAAGAATCATCATGTAAGGCATTCTAAGATCAATTACTTCAGAATACCACTATTGTGGTATTCTGATATGGCCTTTCTCCTATAGTGATAGGTAGCTGTACTACCCTTAGTATGTAAACACACGATTTTTCAAAACCATGAAGGGCAGTCTTAGCAGACCTCAGCCTCAAGTCTTCGATTCTCAAGGAATCCAAAGTTTTCTTGAAGATGATATCGGCCGAGCTCCCCATATCCACCAAAATTCAGTTGATCTGAGCAGTTTCTACTATCAAAGTTATTACCAAAGCATCGTCATGCATATAATAGACTCCTACTTCATCTTCATCCGTATACATAATGAGCACTGAGGTGATTTTTTGCTTTTTCTCAACTCTTATATTCATAATGTAAATATCCGACACTGAATTTGGTAGTAAATATTTTGAATAATTCTTCCTTGATCTGTTCAAATTTCCCGCCAATGTCGCCCCGCCTGAAATCATATAGTCTGCTCCTTATGTCTTTTCTCACGCTCGTCTTCTTGGTCTGAGGTTGTAAGCTCTTCATCATTACTTGCTACGAAATCTGGTAGGTAATTGTTTCGGATTAGAATTTCGACTTAATTCCTGAGATCGAAACATTCATTTGTCAGGTGGCCAACACTTTGGTAGAACTTGTAAAATTTATTCTTAATGTTTTCACTTGGCTTGGTTCTTATAGGACTGGGTTTTATCAATATGGTTCCCCGTCTTTTGATTTTTTGCCAGACTTGCGAGAGTGGAGCCTTCAAGGGCATGAAAACCTGATCTCCTTGAACATGAGCTATTATTTTCGTCTCATCTCTTCTCGGTGAGTGGTATTCTCTTGGAGGAAATTTGTCTCTTTCACTCGAAGTTCTATTCCGCTCCTAAGCTTATCTATAGTTTCTTTCGAAGCCTCGGAGGTCTTTCTTGTAGCCACATCTTTTTCTCGGATCTATTCTGAGATTTCATGTCTCACCACGAAGTTGTGGTTCGAAAGCATTTTCTTTCCTCAATTTGAGGGCAATCTGATCTTTGATCTCAATCTCATTTAACAGCTTCCTCCGAGCTGTTTCATAGGTAGTAATAGATGACTTTAGCACAGAATACCATTCTCTGTCCACCCGAAAGCCTTTCTTGAAACCTTTTAAAGCCAAGGAGTGATGATAAGCTCTCAACTCCATCACCTTGTCATGGTATCTTTTGACAAAATTCTTAAGACTTTCAGCCTCCCCTTACTTCATAAGCAACAATAATTTAAAAGTTTTGAGGCTAACAGTCACCCCCTTGAACTCATTCATAAACACTTCGTATAATTGCTCAAAACTGCAGATGCTACCATGGGTTAAGCTGGTGAACCACTTCCTTACCTGCCCCTCCAAAGTCAACAGAAATAAACGACACATCTAGAACTCGTTCAACCCTTGAATCAACATTATTTCTCTTTAAAAAATCCATATATAGGGATGGATCGACCTTTCCTGTAAAAGGGTTTATTTGTGGCATCTTGAACTTCTTAGGAAGAACGAGATTCAAGATCTTTTGTGAGAAAAGGGATTTGGAATATAATCTCATTCTCATTGTAGACTCATGATCCTTTCTTCACCCTCTTCTCTTTTAGTCCCCAAATTACTCAACAAACTTTCTGACGTAAGCCTTAAGATTGTCAACCCGATCGTTATTTTTCTTGCACTTCCTTCTTCGAGGTAAACTTCGCAAAGAGCCTTCTCTTCGTCCTTTTTGATTGAGAAACGTCCTCATGTCTTCTGGACCAGAACTGTTATTTGATCCCTAGTTTCAAATAATTACCGAATCATCTGACAAATCTTTACCGATATGTAAAGAGTTTAAAATACTACTTTCTATTGCTTCCGCCAGTATAGGTGTCTCCATCCCTTAAGAACCAACTGGAAGCATTTTCTTCATCCTCGCCTCTTCCTCAACTAAAGCTTGAATCTGCCTGTCTTTCTTTGCATGCTGCTTTTTGTTGTCGGCCAGCTTCTTGGCCAACTAGGCAGTTTATGTGATCCCTTGGTTGGAGGGAATTTGGTGTGATAATGAAGCTTACGAACCATGGTTTACACCCGCCAATGATAGTGGTTGATTACCGACATCTTGATTAATCACAACGGTCTCTTCAAAGGTATTGTCATGCAGATTTCCCCTTGCCACAGCTCAGTTTCTGGTTACATATGTTCCTAAAGTAGACATATTCTTCTTTAACTGTGGATTTTGACTTTTTCTTTAGATTCTCACAGACGGCACCAGATGTTAATGCAAGAAAAATCCTTCTTTGGACTCTGCACAGCAACAACAATCTTCTTCTTCTTTGCTCAATTGCTTGCTTAACCTACGAACACAACTGAAAATTAAGAGGGTAAAAAGCTGGTTATCCGGTGAAAACCCTCTAATGCTTAAGTCAGCGTTTTGCTTTGTAAAGAGAGAGAAAGCAGAATATAGATTTTCGAATATCAAAGTTTCATTATTCTTAACTAGTTGTCATTGTACTCCTTTTATATATATTTGTGTCTCTCAAGTTTAGTAGAATTCTGTGGAATCTGAAAACAAAGACCTCGTTGTGCAAGAATCACAGAAATTCCACTAAGTAAGCATCGACTTCTGAATTTTATGGGATCATATGCCTCTTTTTGCATAGAGTGTGTCTACCGAGCTTAGGATTCTTATTATGTATGAAGTTTTTACTTGTTAAGAACCGTTGTTATAGAATAATCCAGGGAGAATTTGAGAAGGAAATGAATCATTTATAGATATGTAGCTGTAATAAAGTTTCGAAAGCCACCACTTGAGGTTTTTTTATCTACCTAGGATGAGCTCATGTGCTGCATGCCTAATATCTTTATTGGTTGTATCTGAGGCATTCACGAAAAGACCTCTGAATAAAATTCCGATTCGAAGCCTTTTAATGCGATTTTGGAGGCCTTAGCTTTAGCTTCTCGTGAGGTCCTTGTTATCCTCTGGACAATTCTTCTCAGATTAGGTCAGGTCTAAGGGCATTATTCAGCTCTTCATGACATCCTACTTTAGGCTTGTGGCTTATTGAGCTTTATATATATTATGGGCCATGTCTCTAACATATTTACTATTCATAAAAATGTATATGAGTTTGCGGCTTTTTACTTTACTATGAAAGAAAATTTTAAAAAATACAAGAAGGATATTCTAGTATTGTTTATATATACAGCAGTAATATACCCTCAAATAAACCTTTTCGGTGCAATTAAATTAATAGATACAATTATAAAAAATTCGAATGTTACACTTGATATGGATAACTCTTCTTTTGAAAACTCTTTAAATAATATTTACATTCAATGTGGGAGTATAGTATAAATAAATACACTTATTTCTGAGCACAATGATGAACCTATATCTAATACTCCTTCATGGAAACTTTTGAGCACAATTACTAATAGATTTATTTGCTCATTTTCTTCTATTAGCCCTAATGAATTAGAAAAATATATTTCTACTGATTATAATTTGATGTTTAATATAGAAAAAAAAAAGAAATTTTGATGTTTTACAATGGTGGAAAGTAAATGAAAGGGTATTCCCTGTGTTATCCATCATAACTCGTGATCTACTAACTCCTTCAGTATCCACAGTAACATCATAATCTGCTTTTAGTGTAGGAAATAGAGTATTGGATGAACGAAGATAAAGATTGTCACCAAATGTATTGGATTATTTGATAAGCTTAAAAGATTGGTAGGATGCAGATTAGAGAATCCAGAATCAAAATGATGATTGGGATGATGAAATGGAGAAGAATGATTTTATTGATGAAAATTAGTTTGTAATATTTAATATTTGTAATTTTAATGTAGAACAATAAAATGCGCAAAGTGTAAATGATTGATGGTTCAGTAGGTGCCAACCTAGTTGGGATGTACTGTAACTATAGTGATGCAAATTCACCTGTTTATTTATTCAATGATGATGTCAAATTCACTTGTAATATGAATATATATTGTTAAATGTGTTGAACTAAAAGAAGATTACTATGTATATATATTTTTGATGATAATGAATACATGTTGTTAATTATTTGTTAAATCTTAAAAGTGCAAAACTAATATTTCTAATGAGAAAATTATGTGTATAAGCCAACATATCGATATATAGAGTTTTGAGGATTGATACATATTGTAATATCCCAAAATTTTTCTATAATAATTATTATAAGATGTCGAATAGCTTTCAAGGTTTGATAAGCCAATGTGATGATTTTATGATTCGTGGGGAAGATAAGTAAATTATTATTAATGTAGGGCCATAATCAAAAATCAAAACTTATGGCCCAAGATTATTATCAAGCCCACCTTTAAGTATAAGTCCAAGCCCTAATTAAGTTACATGGAGGCCCAAAACTATAGCTCAAGCCCAAGCCTAAATTATGTTAAATGTAGGCCCAAAACTATTGAACCAAGCTTAAGCCCAAATTTTGTTAGATTAAAGCTCTAAAATTCTAAAAATTTCTATATTTATGAAGAGAAATCAAGATAAGAGAAGAACACGTAAAGAAAGGAGAAGAGAAAAGAAAATAGGCTAAGTTAGAGGAATGCCAATGAGTCGGCACAGAAAATGGGGGGCTCGCCAGATGACGAGGACTTGAGATAAACTGTGCGTTAATAGAGTTCTTGACTTATTGGGTGAGCATACTAGAAACAAAAGCCGCTAGCTCTAGTATCGAGTCGTCGGATGGGGGATGTCTCGAAGAGATGGAAACACAATTTGCAGATATACAAGCAACTATATCTGTAATGTTCGCTCTCCTAATTAAATTAGGAGAGTAGTATATTAATTTTAACGTAAAATAATAATTTTAAAACGAAAAATAAAAAGTGATAAGGATATTATAGGATTTGTTTTCGGATTTACATTAATGTTTTATTTTACTAGGGTTTCTTCTTCTTCTTCTTCTTCTTCTTCTTCTAATGTTTTATTTTATTAGGGTTTCTTCTTCTTCTTCTTCTTCTTCTTCTAATGCTTTATTTTACTAGGGTTTCTTCTTCTTCTTCTTCTTCTTCTTCTTCTAATGTTTTATTTTACTAGGGTTTCTTCTTCTTCTTCTTATTCTTTTTCTAATGTTTTATTTTACTAAGGTTTCTTCTTCTTCTTCTTCTTTTTCTAATGTTTTATTGTACTAGGGTTTCTTCTTCTTCTTATTCTTTTTCTAATGTTTTATTGTACTAGGGTTTCTTCTTCTTCTTCTTCTTATTATTCTTATTATTATTATTATTATTATTATTATTATTATCATCATATCATCATCATCATCAAGATCTAAAGGAATAAGGAGGTTTTGGGTCGGCATCCCAAATTGATGCATAGGTCATGATCACAGCTTATAAAAGCCTTGGATAGCTTATAAGGGTTTCATACGTACAATACCTAAGCTCATCTTGAATGAGTAAAGAAGTTTCAAGCAAAAATTTTCAAGACCTCTCAACACTTACGTATTTATGAAGAGTTCATTTCTTTCCCATATCTTTTCTGGATTATTCTCTAATAAGGATTTTTGCCAATTAAGATTTCTTACATAATAAGAATCCTAAGGGTAAGTTTCATTTAAAAGGCACGTGATCCTATAAAATTCGAAAGACGATGCTTAACTTATAGAATCTTTATCATCCTCGCGCGACGAGATACTTCTTACCAGATTCCATAGAGCTTTTACCTTCTTAGAGAAAAATAAGAATATTTATAAAAAGAGATTAATTACGACCAAGTATGACTACTAAAACTTTGGCAAAAAGAACCACAATTCTCCCAAGTTTTCTCTCTAAAGTACAACCCTAACATAAGCATCAGAGGGTTTTCATTAAACAACCAGCTTGTACCCCTGAGGTTACATTATGGTTTTAGGTTAGAAAATCATCCAAAGAGGAAGAAGATCATTGTTGGTTCACAGGATCCACATAAATGATTTTTGTTGCATCAATATCTGGCACCGTCTGTAAGGATTGAACAAAAAGTCTGAAACCACTACGAGAAAGGAAGAACGTGGCCACTTCACAAACATACATAACCAAAAACAAGGCAACAATGAGGGGAAATCCCTACAATAATACCCATGTGGAGAATATGGCTGTCAATCAAGATATCGGCGATCAGCCACCACTGTCAGAGGGCATAAATCCTAATTCAGAAGCTTCATCATCGCACCAACTCCCCCCTAGCCAAGAAACAGTAAAAATTGCATGGTTGGCCGAGAACAAAAAATAGCACGCGGAGAAGGACAAACAGATCCGGGCTTTAGTAAAAAAAGTAGTAAGAATAAAAAAGACGTTCCAAACTAGTTCCCCAGTTATGAAGACACCCAAACTAGCAAAAGCTATCGGAAGCAATATGTTAAACGCCCTACATGCAGTGAATTGCAGAATTAGACAGTAATAGAATGCTACCAGAAAAAGGTATACCACCTCAGAAAAGGGAAAAGGGAAAGTCTCCGGCTATCCCCTCAAAGAACAATGATGCCTTTAAACCCCTCGACGAGCCTGCACTGATGTTTGAATATTCACTTAATGATTCAATATTTATCTGTAAGAAAGGATCGGGTAATGGCCCTAATTAAGAGGACATGAGAACATTTCTTGATAAAAAATCGACAAAGAGAAAACTTAGTGTGGAATGCACCACGAAGAAGGAGATCTAGAGAAGATAGTGATCGGGTCAAAAATCTAGAGGCTCGTGTTCAAAAATTAGTCGAGGAATTGGAGGACAAGAAGAAAAGAGAAAAACAAATGGGAGATAGGTCTACTCTAAAGACAGGATTTTATTCTAAGTCCCATTTTTCTCAAAAAATACTAAATCTCATTTTTCCCAGAAAATTCAAGATGCCTCAGATTAACCCTTTTACAGGAAAGACTGACCCTTCGTTGTATATGGATTTGTTCAGAGAGATAATGTTGTTAATCCAAAGGCTGGATGAGTCCCAGATGTGTCGATTGTTCTGGTTATCCCTAAAAGGACAGGTAAGAAAGTTGTTCGCTAGTCTAACTCTTGGCAACATTAGTAGTTTTGAACAATTATACGGAGCATTTGTAGATGAGTTCAGAGGGGCTACTGTCAACCTCAAGACTCTCAGTTCATTGCTGCTCATGAAACAAAAAGAGAGTGAAAGCTTCAAAAGCTTCGTCAAAAAATACCATGACGAGGTAATGGAATTAGGGGCCTATCACCATTCCCTAGCTTTAGAAGGTATTAGAAAAGGCTTGAGGGTCGACCGAGGATGGTATGTAGTACAAAAACAATCAATAACGAAACAGCTTAGAAAAAGCTGTTAAATGATATCGAAATTGAAGATTAGATCGTCTTCAAGCTTAGAGAAGAAAAGGCTTTTGAACTACAAACTCTCGGTGAAACACAAAATCTCAGGACCAACTCGAGAAGAAGGGGTGACGATCTGCCTTTTCGGTCGAAGGTATCACTCTCCGCTAAAAGCTCCCCTTTCACAGGTCTGGCAGGTGATCAAAGAACGAGGGACCATATTAGTAGAACCCCGCCCCATGCGAGCCAAACCGATAAGGGAGACTAAGAACCAGTTCTGCGAGTTCCACCAAAATGCTGGCCACTTGACAAACGAGTGTTTTGACCTTAGAAGTTAGATTGAGATGCTAATCCGCAATAATTATTTGTCGAACTTTGTAGCCAGGAATGAAGAAGGATTCAGAGCATCGGATCAAGAAATCGAACAAGAAATGAGACATAAAGAGCTGGTTATCGTGATTTCGGGCAGAGCATTATTAGCAGGGAATTCGACCAAATTAAAGAAGAATTATTCAAAATACTCCCTACCCAATATTGTCTTGGACATTCACGTCATGGATGTCCAAGCTGAGAAGAAACAAAAACTCGCTTTGATAACCATCATGTTTACAGATGAGGAAGAAGCAGGAGTTCACTATCCACATGATGACGCATTAGTAATAACCTTGACATTAGGAACGACTTAGGTTAGCTAAATACTGGTGGACATTGGAAGCTCAACCGATATTATCTTCAAAGAAAATCTCGACTCCTTGAAGATTGAAGATCTGAAACTAAGACCTGTTGAGATCGCCCTTCACGGTTTCGGAGAATTATGTGTTTATCCTCTGGGAACAGTGTAACTACCCAATACCATGGGAAAAAAGCCATACCAAAAGATTACAATGGTGGAGTTTCAAATGGTCGATCTCACAATGCCTTACACTGTGATTCTAGGGAGATCTTTTCTTAAAGCTACGGAGGCAGTAGAGAGTGTGCACTATTTAAAATTAAAATTTCGAGCAAGAGATGTGATTGGGATTATCAAGGGGAATCAAAAAGAAGCTTGATCGTGTTTTTTGGTTTCTTTAAGAAATTTGTACTGCTTGTAGAAAAGTCCATGGAAAGAAGTCTTAGAAGCTAACGAAGATAACCTGCAGGATAAGCTAATTGCAAGGAAACTTGATCAGGATGATAAACTATCAGCCCTAGAACCGGTAGGTGAACTTTAGTCCATTGTTTTAAACCAGGAATTACCCTAGAAAATGGTTAAAATTGGTGCCCAACTCCTAAAAGAGTTGAAGTCAAGACTCAATGGCATCCTAAGACAACATATGGACATGTTTACATGGTCTCATGAAGACATGCCAGGTATAGATCCTCGGGTGATCTCCCATCGGCTTTTTGTTGATCCCCAATACAAACAAATAAAGTAGAAAATGAAACCACTCAACACGGAGAGAAAAGAAGTAATACACACAGAGGTGGACAAACTAATGAGAACAAAGTTTATCAAGGAAGTGCACTACCCATAGTGAGTATCGAATATGCATAGACTTCACAGATCTGAATAAAGCATGTTCCAAAGACAATTTTCCACCCCCTGGGATCGATTAGTTGGTAAACTCAACAACTGGTCATGAGCTGTTAAGTTTGATGGATGTATTTTCAAGATACAATCAAATCAGAATGCACGAGCCAGATCAGGAGGAAACAGCCTTTATCACTGACTAGGGATTATACTATTATAGAATAATGCCTTTCAGATTAAGGAACGTTGGGACCACTTTCCAAAGGATGGTCAATTAGATCTTCAACCCACTAACTGGAAATACCATGAAATTATATATGGATAACATGATCACTAAATCACTAAAGGTCATGAACCACCTAAAGCATCTAAGTGAGACATTCTTCTACATAAGAAAATATAATATGAAGCTAAATCCTGAGAAATGCGTGTTTGGAGTACAGGCGGGAAGTTTTTAGGGTATATGATTAATGAATGGGGCATCGAAGCTAATCCATAAAAGATCAAGGCCATATTGGATCTAAAATTCTCATCCAACTTCAAAAACCTACAGAGTTTGACGGGATGGTTGGTGACACTGAGTAGGTTCCTGTCCAAAGCTACCGACAAGTATTTTCCTTTCTTTCATATTGTGAAAAAGAGAAAGAAAATTGAGTGGATAGAAGAATGTAAGCGTAGTTTCCAGGAGTTGAAATAGTATCTCGCATCACCACCCCACCTAACAAGGCCCGAGACTAGAGACATGTTGTATCTTTACCTTGCAGTAAGTGACCATTCGATAAGCTCAGTTTTAGTAAAGGAAGATGTCGAGAAGATTTATCGTACCATCTACTACACCAGCAAGGCATTATTGAACACTAAGACGAGATATTCACCACCCGAAAAGTTAACACTAGCATTTGTGGCAGTAGCTAGAAAGCTTAGACTATACTTTCAAGCTCATCAAGTGGTAGTGCTAATGGACTAACCTCTGAGACAAATTTTGTACTGGCCAGATCTCTTAGGTAGATTGGTGAAGTAGTCCGTCGAGCTCAGTGAGTACGACGTCGAATACAAACCTATAAAGGCAATTAAATGTCAAGACTTTGCAGATTTCGTGGCTGAAATATCAATATCTGAGTATCTTTTTGTCTATCAGATTGTAGAAGGGTCTTCTCATTAAGAAGATCTGATCGCCCCAAATAAAAAAGAGTCGATCTAAAGCCTTTTTATTGATAGAGATTCAAACGCTCAAGAGGGAGGAGCTAGTGTAGTCCTTATAAGTCCAGATGGGACGAAAGTAATATATTCCTTAAAATTTGATTTCAAGGTCACTAACAACAAGGTGAAGTATAAAGCTTAGATTGCAAGGGGCAAATTAGCTCAAGTACTAGGAATCACAAGCCTCGGTATTCATTGTGATTCTTAACTGGTAGCTAGCCAGTTAGACGGACAGTTCTAGGCGAGAGAAAGTAATACGCAAGAATACTTGGAGAAAGTTAAGCAGCTATTAAGCACATTGAAGATTATCACAATAAAGTAAATTCCGAGAGTTGAAAATTTAAAGACAGATATGCTAGCAAGATTAGCCTCTTCCTTTAAACTAAAAGTCCTAATTGAAGTGCTAGAACAAAGGAGTACGGAAACCAATGATCACCAGTCCCAAGTAGCTCAGATAGACGCCCCTCGATGTTAGATCGACTATATAAAGTCTTACATCCAAGACGGTGAACTTCCTAGGGACAAGGAGCAAACAAGAAAGATCAAAAATAGGTTGGCAAGGTACAACATCATTAATGGAGAGCTATACATATGGGGGTACAGCACCCCCTACCTTAGATGGCTGAGACTTGAAGAAGCAATTCGGGTTCTAGAAGAAATCCATCGCTGAATATGTGGCGAACATGGAAACGCCTAAACTATGACCTATAAGATTTTAAGGCAAGGGTATTACTGGCCAACACTCTCTCGGGATGTGGTACAGATAGCTAAAACTTGCCACAAATGTCAGGTGCACGACTACATCCCGAGATAACCCCTAGAGAAGCTAACCTCATTAACAAGCCCTTGACCATTCCCCCAATGGGGGCTCGACCTTATTGGACTACTGCCAATAGCTAGAGCTAACACAAAGTATGCCATAGTGACCATTGACTACTTCACAAAATAGGTGAAAGCTGAACCTTTAGCTGCTATCATTAAGAAAAGGGTAACGATGTTTTCCAAACACAACGTTAATTATAGATTCGGAATACCTCAAGTACTAATCACAGACAATGGGAAGCAATTTGATAATACAAACTTTAGATAATTCTGATCGAATTTTTGAATTGATCTTAGATTCTCAACACCAGCTCACCTAAAAGATAATGGACAAGTAGAGGTAGCCAACAAGGTTATCAAAAAAGCCTTCAAAAAGAAGCTCAAGGAACACAAAGGTGCATAAATTAACAAACTTCTCGAGGTCATCTGGGTATACCGAATCACTCTCAAAGTAGCCACAGGCAAAACTCCCTAGAGTTTAACTTTTGGGGGTGAGGCAATGATCCCAATCGCGATCGACATACCAACTTTCCAAGTCAGAAACTATGATGAGACTTCCAA
Organism: Cedrela odorata; assembly: GCA_035584115.1. Taxonomy (NCBI): domain Eukaryota; kingdom Viridiplantae; phylum Streptophyta; class Magnoliopsida; order Sapindales; family Meliaceae; genus Cedrela; species Cedrela odorata. Next base: position 10,932 of record JAXCLQ010017058.1, on the reverse strand, counting down.
TGACTAGAGCTTAGGCTTGAAGTTAGACCTGCTGGAGGAGAAAAGGTGTTGGGCAATGATAAAAGCCGCAGCTCACCAACAAAGAGTAGCAAGATATTACAACAAAAATATTTGATATCGTTCTTTTTAAGTATAGGATTGAGTTTTAAGACAAGTAACCCTGAACACCAAGGTACCAGGAGAGGGCATTCTAGGAGCAAACTGGGAAAGATCCTACAAAATTATTCAAGTTCTTAGATCCGGAGTATATAAGCTGGAATTCCCTTCAAGAAATAGAGTTTGAAAGCCATAAAATGCTGAACGGTTGAAGTTGTATTACCTTTAGAAATATCAAAGATTTGTAACAAAATTTTTAGTAGAGATTAATAAAGTTATTTTTCATTACTCGTTTCCGAAGAAGGCCTACAAATAAATCCAACTTTCAAACGTCTCGAGGTAATCTTCTCCCAAAACCCAAGTATGGGTGACATGGTTCCCAAATGATAGCTTATTATCTATCCCGAGGTAATAGTATCCTTAGCTCAAACAAGCCCTGAGTACGATCTCAGAGAGCACAAGAGCAAAAAAAGTTCTCGGAGGACTACTTTTAAACGTCTTGAGGTAATCTCCTCCCGAAGCCTAAGTATGGGTGACACGTTTTTCAGACAAAAGCTTATTATCTACCTTAAGGTAATAGTATCATCAGTTCAAATAAGCCTTGAGTACGATCTCAGAGAGCATAAGAGTAAAAGAGGTTCTCGGAGGACAATTTTCAAACATCTCGGGGTAATCTACTCCCAAAGCCCAAGTATGGGTGACACAGTTCCCAGACGTCAGCTTATTATCTATTTAGAGGTAATAGTATCTTCAGCTCAAACAAGTTCTCAGTATGGTCTTAGAGAGCATAAGAGCAAAAGAGGTTTTTGAAGGACTACTTTCAAACGTCTTAAGGTAATCTCCTCCTGAAGCCCAAGTATAAGTGACACAGCTCTCAGACGATAACTTATTATCTACTCTAAGGTAATAGTATCCTCAGCTCAAACAAACTCTAAGTACGATCTCAGAGAGCACAAGAGTAAAAGAGATTCACGGAGGACTACTTTCAAATGTTTTGGGGTAATCTCCTCCCGAAGCCCAAGTATGGGTGACACAATTCCCAGACTTTAACTTGTTATCTACCCTAAGGTAATAGTATCATCAGCTCAAACAAACCCTAAGTATGGACTCAGAGAGCATAAGAACAAAAGAGGTTCTCAAAGGACTACTTTCGAACATCTCGAGGTAATCTCTTCCCGGAGCCCAAGTATGGGTGACACGGTTCCCAAACATCAACTTATCAACTGCCCAGAAGCCCTGAGTGTGATTTTAGAGAGCATAAGAGCAAAAGGCATTCTCGGATGACTATTCCCAAACGTCTCGGTGCAATCTCCTTCCGAAACCCAAGAATGAGCTGCTTATCAATTACTATGAAGAAATGGCATCCCCAGTTCAAACAAATCTTGAGTTGGATCTTAGAACATACGAAAAATGGAGAAAGTTCTCGAACGTCCATCCCAAAATGACTCGGCATCATCCCCTCCCAAAAACTCAAATGGGTAACATGATTCACGAACGTCTGCCCTGCATCCCCGTTTAAAGCCACTTCAGTGTTCTTAGACAATCAAGTTTACGCCTATAACTTGAACGAATACTAAATTAGGTTAGAACCTACAAGCATCCAGAGACAAGAGCGTCTTTGATTTTATTAAGTATGATGAAGCGAGCTCAGAATGCACGAAGGACGATTGGTCACGGATTGTTTGAAGATAAAATATCGATTTGTTAATCGAAAAATAAAGTCAATATTAATAAATGTTACAAGGTCAAAAAGTAATCGAGAGCTGCGAATGAGACTAATTACGGAAAATAAAGGAGAGAATAATGCAAATTGAAAAACTTTTATTGAAAAATTCATTGATGTACAGAGCATTACAAAAAAAAAAACTAAAACTAAAACTAAACTGTTTTAGCAGGTTAGTTGGTTGGGGGATCGGCTTGAGAATCCCCCAGGTCACCAGGAAGGGCTTCGAGGTTAACCGCACCTATAGAAAGAGGAGGGGCCTCTATCTTCTAGGCAAAAAAGACCTTCACAGGAAGAGCCACGATAGCAAGGGATAACTCAATGAAGGGATTAATGAAAAACTCCGAATGAGGCACATACATTGTCTTGAAGTTGGGGTGCCTCTTCCTTTTAGGAAATACCATATCAGAATTCTCTCTACCTTGGGGAGGAGCTTAACGTCCCAAGGCCTCATATAACCAACCCAGGTCTAGATCCGGGTATCGGCATTAACGCATCTCACAAGTCAGGTCAATGCCATCATTGACCTGCTCGCAAAATCGAGGCCCCATACCCGCTTCATCCTTCTCAACCTTCTTAGCCATAAGGGTATACCTCTTCTTCTTAGAGTTTAAGCTTTTTCGAAGCTCTTCACACGCCTTATTAAAACTCAGGAGATGTGCCTAACCCTTCTTATTTAAGTTGTCTAGCTCGGATCTCAAAGCCTAGGCTCTCCTATTTACCTCGGATTATGAAGACTCGATAGTAGCCACCCTGGTCTGGAGCTCCTCTAGCTCCCGCCTTAATTAACCAAGGTCGAATTCAAACTTGGTCCTTTTCAATGACAAGCTCTCCTCCGCCTTCTCGGCCTCAGAAGCCCTGGAGAAGTCATCCGTCAAGGTGCTATGCTGCAGCATGGTCAAGTAAAAAAGTTGAAAAATACCAACACAAGGTTGTCAAGAAAAGTTATAATGGGCTTCATTTGTTATGAAAAATCAAGGAAAAACACTCACTCAACCCAACCATTTCAGTTGGAAATTTAATAATGACTCCCCCAACAACCCAATAATGTCCTAAGAAAATTTACGACTAATACTCTGGACTTGCAGGTTGATACAAGGGAGAAAATGCTCAAAAAACTCTTGCTTCCCCGAAGGAAGAACCTCGGGAAGAAGATCGCATGATCCAACCGACTCCTTGTCGGCTTGGCCAAATATCTGCTTTTTCTTCTTGGCTTTCTCCTCAGAAGCCACAGTTGCAACCTTACTTTTCCCCTTTCCTTTATCAATAGGGGGAATTGGAGGGGGGACGTATGGCCTCGAATCACCACCCCTTTACTAGGGGCCGAGGGGCGAGTCAGACTGAAGGCACCAACCATTCTCAAGGCTTTAATTGGGCCTTTTGAGGCAACCTTCCAAGGCTGAGGAGACTTCCTAGCTCTCTTTTCCTTGGCTAACCTTTGCAATACCTCAAAGGGGTTTAGAGGATGATTTCTTGAAGCCATCTCGCCTGCAATATTAAGTAAAGATTAGATACGGCAATTCAAACTCAAGGATGGGTTATCCTAAGATAATTACCTTCTCAAATAGCCTTCTTCGAGACGAATTGATCCCTAGACACCCAAAAATCGATGAGACCTAATGAGATTATCTCATCTTCTGAAAGCAAAATGCTTTGGTCAGAAACTAACAACCTAGCCAGTCTCACCCTCTTTCGGCTACGGAAATTTAACATAGGCTTTCCACTCCAAATGACCGCTTTCCCAAATGGCACATGAAATGAGGAGCGGAATTCCAATTACCTTCAACAAAAAATTACTTCTTTTTCCAGTTCTTGTTGAAGGTGGAGTTACCAGTAATGAGGTTTATCTCGCCAAGTCAATTTTGAAGGTAAAACCATCCTGGACTTTTTATTGGGTTCCTTTTCAATATATATAGATGTTTAATTTCCTTAAGAAATGGGGCAAAGTCGGAGATCTAACGCTACAAAAGGTACAAACCTAATAGGATCCTCCAACTATTCAAGTTCAGTTGGTAAGGAGGAATCCTGAAAGTGGCAAGAATTTGGGTAAAATAATTCTAGAGGGGGGGCCTAACACCTACATGGAAAAACTCTTCATTGAAGGTTGTCTCACCCTCAAGCAGACAACTGAGAAGCTCATTCGCCTTTGGAACTCTAAGATAAACTGTCTCAGGGATTCTATACAACCTAGTGTACACCTCTAAGTCTAATTCTGTTATGATGGAGATAAATCTGTCTGCCTTGAACTGCGCTAGGTCTCGCCTCATCAAGATAGGAGAAGTAGCGAGGATGGTAGCTTATCCCCCACCAGAGTCATTTCCCTTAAAAGCCATTTTCTATTTTTCGCATAAGAGAAATAGAAGGTTAAAGGCTATTCCAAGGTTATCAACAACTCAGGGGGATAGGCCTAAAGGTCTCTAAACCTAAGAAAATGTCTACCAATTTCCGTAATCAATCAATTATGTTACAAAACCAACCACAAATAGATAATGGAAAGAAAATGAGACTTACTATTGATAGTCGTTGAAAGGAGGAACTTAAAGAAGTTGTCAAAGATTTGAAACTGTACTGTTGTGGTTTTCATTTATGAAAAAGGGGTGGCCATCATTAAGGACAATTATATCTTTAGGGAACCTAGGCGTCGTAATCCCATAAGCTAGTCTTCTTCTACCACGTATTAGAAGTAGGCGAGTTTGAAGCTGAGCATTTAAGGGCACCAAGCAAGTGCATTTTTTTAAAATGAGTATTTTAGTTTTCGTCAAAAAACAGTTATTTTTTACTAAAACTAGAGGGCTTGATGTTGGATATATAGTCCAGTATGCTTAAGACCCATAAAGTTATAGGCCCTAAACAACCCTACATGTGAAAATTAATAGTGTACCATGATCAAGCGTTACCTGAGAAGAGCTGCCCTAATAGTAAAAGGCATAAGGCATTCTCAGAAGCCAAAACCGAAAGGAATAAGAAGGTCTCACGGTCGGCATTCCAAATTGATGCACAGGTTTTAATCACACTTATAAAGGTCTCAACCACAACTTATAAAGGTCTCGGTCATAGCTTATAAAGGTCTCAGACTTACAACACCTGAGCTCATCTCGGATGGGTAGAGAAATCTCAGACAAATATTTTCGAGACCTTTCGACACTTACGTATTAATGAAGGGTTCATTTCTTTCCTATATCTTTCCCAAATTATTCTCTAATAAAGATTCTTGCCAATTAAGACTTATTTCATAATAAGAATCCTAAAGGTAAACTTCATGTAAAAGGCACATGATCCCATAAAATCCAAAAGTCGATGCTTAACCTATGAAATCTCCGAGATCTTCGCATGACAAGATACTTATTTCCAAATTCTATGGGGATTCTACCATCTTGGAGAAAAATAAAAACTTTTATAAAAGAAGATTAATTACAACCAGGTATGACTACTGAAACTTTGGTAAAAAGAACCACAATTCTCCCAAATTTTCTTTCTAAAGCAAAACTCTAACTTAAGTATCAGAGAATTTTCACAGGACAACCAACTTTTACCCTTGAGGTTATATTGTGGTTGTAGGTTCGAAAATCGTCCAAGGAGGAAAAAGATTGTTGCTGGTGCACAAAATTCACAAAAGGAGTTTTTGCTACATCAACAGAAATATTATTATGGAAATACTGTCTCATGATTTCTTATAAAGAATTTTATAATCTAAATCCATACGTGATAAGGAGATTTTAGAATTTTATTTCATTCAAATCGAATAATAAATTGATTTTATACAAATATTTGAAGGTGGTTACTGTAATCTAGAATTTTGTGAATCTTGTGAAATTATAGTTAAATATTTATTTTTTTGAAGTATCAAATGATCTTTGAATATTATAAAATTTTATATTAGAATTGATACATATGTTTAATGTTTGTTTTGTAAATTTCAAAATTTTTGGAATTATATTTTAATATTTAAAAATTTGTGATTGAGTGAACTTCAATTATAAAATAATCTTGACATATTAATATTTTTTAAGATATTTATTATTTTGAAGCCTCAAAAGAACTTCAAAAATTATGAAAATTTATATGATGATTTATACATATGTTTACTGGTTTTGCTATAAATTTCATTTTTTTTTTGCATATATATTTAAATAGTTCATAATTGTTTACAGAGTAGTTCATATTTCAGAAACGACCAAGACAAATAATTGTTATATGAAAAACTTATTCTTTTAAAATTATTTTTGATCTCAAAATGCTATGAAATTTTTATACATGATTAAATTAGGTGCACTTAGAAAAAATTTTAGCTTGATTTGATTTATATATTAGGAGTAAAAATTCTAGATTGTAAAGAGTTTTGTTTTAGATATGTAAGCAGATAATATAGACGTAGTTAAATTTTGAAAAAAATATATTTATATATTATTTATATATTTTCTTAATGAGATAATTTATTATTATAGGAGGTTTGGAACCTTCAGACGGCAATTAGAGGTAGCTTAAGACTTTAACTTGAGTTGAAGTAAGTAATTTCATTCATAATATATTAGATTGTTTTTGCATTATAAAAATATTTTATAGAATGAATTTATTGATTTAAATGTTTGAAAATACTTTATTATTTGATAAATGAATTTATATGACAAATTCTTATAACTTAAATATTTTGGAAGTTAGCTTTTAAACAAAGAATTTTAATTATATTATACAAAATTTATTTATAAAAATGTTCTACGAATTATTTTATAAACGTCAATTTATAATTGTAAAATATGTCAAATATTTTGTAAGTAAATCAACGCAAGCCACTATGTTATTAAATAATTTTTATATGAATATTTAAAATTAAATATTTTAGCTCATATGTCTATAATTTTCATATTCTGATTATGATCAACCACAGTCGATATATTTGAATGTCTGGACTAGCTGATATTCTGTTAAGATTGTGCACACTATCTGATTCTGTTATTGGTCGAGTCATCAGAACTAGCCAAACTCTAAAAATAATTAGATGAATTGTTGGAGGCTGGCTTCATCAGACCGTTGAAACCCCTATGTTGTTCAAAAAGAAACAAGATGGGAGTCTACGGTTGTGTATCGACTATAGTGCTCTCAACAAGCTGACGGTCTACAATACCTATCTCATTCCCCTGATAGTAGATTTGTTTGATCAGCTGAGCTAGGCAAGACACTTCACAAAGTTAGATTTGTGGTCAGGTTACCATCAAGTGAAGATTGCCGAAGAAGATGAGCAAAAAAAAACCTATGTCACCCGATATGGATCGTATAAGTTTCTGGTGATGCCATTCGAGTTAACAAACACCTCTGCAACATTTTGCACATTGATGAATGATTCATTCCACAACTATTTGGATAAGTTTTTAGTGGTCTATCTTAATAATATCATGGTTTACAACAAGACCTTAGAAGAGCACAAGAAACATTTGGCTAAAGTATTCAAAAAGTTAAAGGACAACAAACTCTTTGTGTAGAAAGAGAAGTGTTTATTTGCCCAGAAGCGCATCAAATTCCTTAGTCATGTAATAGAGTAAGGTTGCATACGTATGAATATAGAAAAAGTGAGGGCTATCCAGGAATGGAAGACGCCGACAATTGTGAAAAAGGTACGATATTTCCTTGGATTGGCTAACTATTACCGGCAGTTCATAGAGTAGTACTCAAGGAAAGTTGAACCTTTAACTAAGTTGTTAAAGAATGAAGCAATGTGAGAATGGTCTGAACCGTATAGAAAAGTCTTCGACAATTTGAAGGAAATCATGGTAAGAGATCCGGTTCTTACCATTCCGGATATAACTAAGCCATTTGAGGTGCAGACTGATGCATCTGACTTCGTAATAGGGGAGTTTTATTGCAAGAAGGTCACCCTGTAGCTTATAAGAGTTGAAAGTTATCAGAAATGGAACAGAGGTGTACTGCTCAAGAAAAGGAACTCTTAGTGGTGTTACATTTTTTGCGAGTATAAAGACATTATCTATTTGGGATCTAAGTTTGTGGTGAAGACAGATAATGCAGTTGTTAGCGATTTCCTTACTTTGCAGAAATTGACCCCGAAACAAGCTTAGTGGCAAGAGTTCTTTGCTGAATTTAACTTTCACTTTGAACACAAAGCATGAAACTTGAACAAAGTGGCAGATGCTCTAAGTCGCAAGTCAGAGCTTGCGAGTTTAAAGAGGATGGTTACCATTTCCGTTACCATAGTTTTGATACCCCTCTAGGAATGCATCAGGAAAAACCTAGAGAAGGATTCAGTTTCTCAAACAATCATGAAGTTTGTAGAGGAATGAAAGACTCACCAATTTTGGGTGGAAAATGGGCTTTTGTGAACGAAAATCTTATACGTTCCAAAAGCTAAAGATTTGCATAAAACTCTTATGAAGGAGTGCCATGACAAATTGTGGATGGGTCATATAGGATGGTAGAGAATGTATGCCTTGTTTAAGCAAGGGTATTATTGGCTACAGATGTGGGATGATGTAGCGGTGTATACTAAGATTTGTCTCATCTGTCAACAAAATAAGGTGGAAAAGTTGAAGACACCAGGATTGGTGGAGTTGCTGAATGTGCCAAACCGACCATAGGAGAGTGTCTCACTTCATCACCAACCTCACAAAGATTGGTGACTTGACTAATATTTTGGTAGTTGTCGACAGATTTTCAAAATGTCACATTTATACCAGCCTCAAAATACTACGGAGCAAAGAAAATAACAAGATTATTCTTCAAGCATTTGGTGAAATATGAGAAGTACCACAGCACATTGTGAGTGACCGAAACCCAAGATTTGCAGGAACATTCTGGTCTGAACTGTTTAATCTTCTTAAGTCGCAACTGATTATTTCATTGAGTTATCATTCTCAAACTGATGGGCAGACATAGAGATTTAATGAGATGCTGGAAGACTATTTGCGCCATTTTATCAATGCCAACCAGAAACATTGAGCACAATTACTTGATGTAGTATAGTTTTGGTTCAATGTAAGGAAAAACTCATCAATAAACCAAAGTTCCTTTGAATTAGTAATGGACAGCAGCCACTTCTACCCCACACAATCACAGAGTATACGGAAAAAGTCATTTAGGCATTTAATTTCACAAAGGAATGGAGAACTAACGTCAAAATAGCTCAAGCATATTTGGAGAAAGCCGCCACTAGGATGAAGAAGTGGGTGGACAAAAATAAAATACCGCTCGAGTTTAAGCATAAAGACTTGGCGTTAATTAAGTTAATGTCATAACAAATTCGCTTTTGAGGAAGCCGAGACAAGAGACTAGTGAGAAATCATTAAAGCTCAATATTAGTAATTGTCAAAGTAGGAAAGACTTCATAGAAGGTCGAGTTGCTAGCCTAGATGAAAATGCGTCTGGTCTTTCATGTTAACAAGTTGAAACCATACTATGCCGACAAGAAGGACTCCATGTGCAATCAGCTTGTAAGAAAGGAGATTAAGGAGCAACTATGGAAAAAAAACTATTAAAGAAGTTGAAGAAATTCTAGTGGAGAGACAAGTAACTGAGAGGAGACGACGCCATATGGATTTCCTCGTGAAGTGGAATGGCCTTTGTGAAGAAGAGACCAATTGGGAGAGAGCCGAAAAACTGGAGCCATTCTAACAGAAGATTGAAGCCTTCAAGACAGCACCATTGTCGAGAACACCGATAGATTAGGTGAAAGAGGATATAAGGGCTACCCACATTTACTCATCCAAGGCAAGCTAATAAACCCATGGCCGCAAGTCAGGAAGACACCATTGTGGCTTGGAATTTTCATTTTATTTATAATTTTAAAGGCGTGACAGCTTAAATATATGTTATATCTCCTCCTGTCATCCCTGCAATGTCTCAAAAACCACTTTAGGGGGGATGGCTAAGTGCCTTAGAAGAGCAATAGCCATCAGCACTCCGAAGGCATTGCTGTGTACTCCTCCGCCCTTGGATTAATGAAAATGTGTTGTGATACTTGTTTGTTTAGTGCTCGTACGCTTATTGATTACTTGTCCGATGCTTGTATGCTTGTTGCGTATTTTATCTATATTACCTCGAATTATGTTGTGATACGATATTTGCTTGTTTATAATAATTTTCTATCATTTATTTACGTTTATAGACAACTAATTTACTTGAACTTGTTACATGCAGAATCGTTTAGGCTAACTTATTAGTTAAACTCTCTAGTAAGTACCGCACGAACTCGAGTTTCAATCAAGAAAGAATCAACTTATGACACCCGACACAACCCTATAGGTCGAACTTAATGTGCCGTACTAGACTATATAATTTTTAAGCAAGCTTAGACTAGCCCGACACGAATACTATAGAGACGCGGGCTGACATGGACCCCTAAACTCTAATGAGCTTTAATTTCGTGGCCCAGGCTGAACAAGGCCGTTTGCCACCTTTAGCAACATATGTTGGATTCAAGTTACAGCTATGACTGCAAATATATATATATATATATATATATATGAATGTACAATCAATAGCAGGAAGTCTCCTGCGTAACGTATTCATATTTCTCAATAAAAAGACAGGAACTTAGTTGCATCAAGAAGCATCAAATATATATTTATAAGTACAGTCAATGGCAGAAGTCTCCTGCGTAACGTATTCATATTTCTCAATGAAAAGACAGAAACTTAGTTACATCCGATGCTTCAAATATACAAGTAATATCAGAAAGTCTCCCTGCGCCACGTATTCATATTTCTGAACTTTATCCTGTACTCCACTCATAGAAATCCAAACGTAATGATTTCCACAATTCTGAAAATAATACAAACAGAAAATGGGCCGGTGCTATTTGCTGTCAACCATTAATTTTTGGTTAGTAGTACAGCTGCTACTGTTTAATTTTCACTCTCAACTTTTGTGCATGTATTTATAATTCGGGAGAGTTCTAAGTGGGTTCTCCATCACGTTATTATGTTAATAAAAATAATTTCTGTTTATAAATCATAATTTAGATATTTTATTATATTTTAATTTATTTAGAAATTAAAAAAAAAAGTGTTCTATATATTCTTGTATTTTGATTAAAAAAAATTGTTTAATAAATTAATTAATATTTATGTTAATTATGTCACAATCTAGTCTTCCTTGACAAATAGAAT
>JAXCLQ010017009.1:21941-35304 GCA_035584115.1 Cedrela odorata | reverse complement strand
TAAAGCTGCTGAAACTGCCAAGAAGTTACTACAAGACATGGTCCAAAGAAGTATGGAGCTCAGTATGACACGGATCCGGCAAAGGGCTGCATCTTCTACGCCTACCAAGATTCCATCTGTGTGACAGGTATCCTTCCAGCCTCTCCAAGGAAGTATACAAGAAAACTGGTAAGGGTTTTGATCTGCTATATATATATATATATATATATCTTGTTTCGGCAGTTAAAACCTCTTGCACCATTTATAAATCACCATCCAAGAGAGTGAGAACAAATGAGTAAATTGCTGAACTAGAATTTCTTAGCATTTCTACTCAATTTTTTTATCATATTGTAACCTCAAGGTGGTTTTGTATAGCTTAACCTTGATCATCATGTTTGTATAAAAATCTCTCCAAGCTAAATACAAGTACGTCTTCTGATGACAAATTTTTGTGGTAAAGGCAGCACAAATGTAAGATTGTGGTTGGCCACATGCAATACATTCTTGAACGAAGTTGTGGAATTATCCTAATAAGCTTTATCCTAGTCATGAAGTGGCAATTGGAGGAAATTTCCTTCCTTCAGTCAACATGAATTTCTTGTTAAAAATTATATTTTTGTGGTGATGCTTTTCTGTCTATGCGTCAATGGATATCATCATATACCTGACTCAATGTAGAAGCAAATGAGAATCACAAATTGGGGTCCCTCTTCCCTGTTTCCATAATATTTATGGCTGGTCATTCTTTTATGGTTGATCCTAAAAGCAAGTGACTTGTACTATTTATGAAGTTGGGAAGTAAAAAAAGAAACTTCCATTATAGAAGACCAAGGAAAAAGGAAAAGAGATATTGGAAAACTGTTTGTTTTATCAGTTGTAATGACGATGCAGACATTATCAAAAGTTATTTCCAAGTGATAAAATAGAAAGCATTCTTCTACTAATTTTCTGTACAAAATCAGAAATTAAAAAATAAGATTGGGCATGCTTATTTAGAATTTACGGAGAGTATTTGTAACCATTCAATGTTCTATTTTTATTACAAAAACGGCGACGTATAAAGCTAATGCCATGGTCTTTTTGACACTACATTCCGAAAGTCTAAATAATAAACAGTGAAGTAAGTAAAAGCGAGATCTGGTTTATGTAATTATCTTTTTTTAATTACAACTTTACCACTGTCGGCGTGCCTGTAAACGCAAATCAGTGGCCACTAATTACATGACACCATGATTTTCATCGCCGCATAAGTCTGATCCGACGTTCCTCGTAGCGCCGTGATCCACGTGTCAGCATCAGATCCCATATGCGCAATACTCCCATCGTTCACTTTAATAAACGTCTTTGTAGTTTAATCATATCACCAGTCTCTTCTGACAGTCAATCAATCGCCAGATCGCAAGCTGTGTGAAATCTACTAGCCCAGCTCACATACAGCAAGACCCATTACAGCTAGCAAGAGAAAGAGACAGAAACAGAGAGATGAGTATCACTTCATCTCTGTTGTTTCTCTTGTCTGATTCATCTTGTTATGGTAAGCCAAATTTTGTTCTTTTGTTGGTTTAAAGATCTATAAACCCAGATCCAAAAACCTGAAAATTTCATCCTTTTTCTGTTCTTTGATTAGTTTTTGTAATTTTGTTTTCTGGGTATTCTTGTTTTTAGTTTTGATTGCTAGATTTAGACTAGTGTAGGAATTTGTGGTTCGGGAACAATGTTGGGTCGGTCTGCACTGTCGAGAACTGGAAGTTTCAGGCCAGAAAACCTAGGCCAAAATGCACTAGCAATGATCGGAAATCTTTGCTTTACTTTCTTTGTGTTAGGAGTGTTAATCTTCACTATTATTGCTGCTACGTACGAACCCGAGGACCCGCTTTTTCACCCATCAACGAAGATCACCACATTTTTGACATCAACATCAAATGCAACTTTTAAATCTGATGACAGTGTTGTTAAAACCGGTGAGGATTTCATGGCTCCGAATCAAACCGTAGTTGCTACGTTTATTAATGCAACTGATATTGAATTCAAGGAGGCCGTAGCAGAAGAAACGGTGCATAGTTGTGAGGGAAATGTGGATGGTCCTATTGATTGCACTGACCCCGAAGTATTTCATTTATTGATGAGAAAAGCGATTGATCATTTTAAGGACATACATTTTTACCGGTTTGGGAAGGCAGTTCGTGGGGATAGTAATAATGCCTGTGATATGGCGTGGCGGTTTAGGCCTAAGGAAGGGAAGACTGCTGCCTTTTACAAGGATTATCGCCGGTTTACAATTACTAGGTCGGATAATTGTACACTTAGTGTGGTGAGTATTGGGGATTATCATTCGGGAGTGAATGGGAGGAAGAAGAAGAAGAAGAATCAGAAGCCTGGATTTGAGAAGATGCCAGTGAAGGATAATTCAGTTATGCTGGTTGTTGGGGAAACTGTTAATGATACTCTTCCTGTTGTTGAGTCAGAAAATTCGTTCAGCCGTGGTAAGTACTTGATTTATACGGGCGGTGGAGACAGGTGCAAGAGCATGAATCATTTCTTGTGGAGTTTCTTGTGTGCTTTGGGTGAAGCACAGTACTTGAACCGAACGTTGGTTATGGATTTGACTATTTGTTTGAATTCAATCTATACTTCATCGAATCAAGATGAGGAAGGGAAAGATTTTAGGTTTTATTTTGATTTCGAGCATTTGAAGGAGGCAGCATCAGTGTTGGACAAGGATCAGTTTTGGTCAGATTGGAATAAGTGGCAAAAGAAAGATGGGTTGAGCCTTTATCTTGTGGAGGATTTTCGTATCACCCCAATGAAACTTTCTGCAGTGAAGGATTCTTTGATTATGAGGAAGTTTGGATCAGTCGAGCCAGATAATTACTGGTACAGGGTGTGTGAAGGAGAGACAGAATCAGTTGTCCAAAGGCCATGGCATCTGCTCTGGAAGTCAAGAAGATTGATGGATATAGTGTCTGCAATTGCATCGAGGTTGAATTGGGATTATGATTCAGTGCACATAGAGAGAGGGGAGAAAGCTAGGAACAAAGAGCTGTGGCCTAATCTTGCAGCAGATACTTCACCTGATGCACTTCTCTCAACCTTGGGAGACAAGATTGAAGATGGACGGAACGTCTATATAGCAACAAATGAACATGACACATCCTTTTTTGATCCTTTGAAGGACAAGTATTCAACCCATTTTCTTGACGAGTACAAGGATCTTTGGGACGAGAACAGTGAGTGGTATTCTGATACGATGAAGCTTAACAAGGGAGTTGCAGTCGAGTTTGATGGTTACATGAGGGCGTCTGTTGATACAGAAGTATTCTTGAGAGGGAAAAAGCAGATTGAAACTTTCAACGATCTCACAAACGACTGCAAGGACGGTATTAATACATGCAATGCTGCAGCCAGTTAATCCTTATACATGAGATTTGAAACTCCGGCTTTGCTAAGTTGGGGTATATCCACGTGTACTTGTAGCCATTATCTTTGTTGTTTTTCTAGAAATTGCAAGCTTTGTTTCATGTTCTGAAGATGAATAACAATATCACCGAGTTTTTTCCTTGTAGAATATCAGTAATCTTTGTGTTTTCTGAATTGATATTGTGTTTTGTATTCAATTCTCACTTCTATGTATCTATCCATATTGATTCGTGTCAATGTCGAATTTGCATTTGCTTCCAGTTGGCCTTCGAACATAAGACCTTCCAGGAATTATACTAGAAAAGTTAAAAACAGGGCCAGAGATGTTCACCCAAGGATTGAAACTCAACCAGACAATTGTTCTTCTATAACAGAAAAAACAACATACTAGCTTTTGACATCAACGTATGGGAAAAATTAAATCTCAAAAACAAAATTGCTTGGCCCGGCACAAGACCAATCTCCAAGATGCAGTGGAACTATAAAGACTATCAAGTGAAATTATACAGTGTCTGCTGCTCTGCTTTCTCTAGCGTGAAAAATGGCAACAACAATACCACTCTCGTCCTTGCTTGTTTGCATCTCCTTGGACTCGTATTATGAGCTTTTGCTCGCTTGCTTCACTGAACAAAGATTGAATAGTTTCATCCATAAAATACTGAATGACGAAGCTCATGCATTTCCTCTCATATGCCTGTCATTTTCCTTCTCCCCCCAAACAAATATCCTATTTAAAGATAACAGACAGAAAATCTGTAAACCTTTTCATTTCCTTCAAGCCTTCGGCTTTTTGACTGGAGCAAGAGTCACTTTTTTGCAGGAATTGTTAGCTCTCACATCTGCTGATCTTAACAACGAAATGGCAGCTTGATGCTGATTTTCACTTGTCTTGTCATCAGTAAACGGTTTCACTTCAAATACTCCCCTAGTGAAACCTCTAGCCACCTGAGGAAATATAGCTCAAACGATCAGCAATTAGCGTTGCAACGAGATAATTATTTCAGCTCCTAGGAAATCTCCACTTGCAGAGCTATGCCAAGAGCACGTATTGAAGCATAACAAATGTATACATTCACTTAGTTGTCGTATCTTCAAAAGAATCCAGACTTTGAGAGAACTACTTAAGACTGCAAGTTTTGTCCTTTTTCCCGAGGTTAAATAGTTACACATGTGATGGTCAACCCTTAGAATAATTTAAGCCAGGACTTAGCGTTTTCAGGGTCTGCGTTCTGCTCCATCATTGCCTGATACAGAGGAAAGTAAATAGACATCCATATCAATTTTACAAAATAAATTCTCAATCTTCCAATTTAGGATGCTTAAAACATTTAGGAGAACATCTGATAATGCAAAATGAACTTTGATATATAAGACTTACAAGCACCTGCCAAATTTCTTGTTCAATTTTTGAGAACGAGGTCTATAAAGCTTTGACTCCCCCAGTACCATGACAGCAAGTGCACGGTTCACTAATCATAAATGTCACACTGGTGCGAACCTGTCCAATATGATGCCATCTCTCATCAGATGTAAAATAAAACATAACGAACTCAACTGGTACTGTATCAAATCTCTTCAGATTAAATATTCAAAATACTTTTTATGCAGCATTAACATAACTTGCAATGGTTATTTCTACAACATTAGTTCTCGATGAAAATTGCAACAAAGCTTGGTTGTAAATATTTCCACTGGTGTTTCAATGGCCACAGGAAAATTTGCAAAAGCCAGAAGCAAAGAGAAAATGACCATCAGAAGCTGTACCCTCTTCCTTGTTATTTCCATTAGTCCATGTCTAGACAATTCAGAGACTTTCACCATTGACTGATCTCTTTCAATGGCTTTCTTAACTTCTTCATAGACCGATCTCTTATTTGCTGAATGAAATAGAGTGAAAAAAAAACGGTATAAGCAAGTGCAATGTGTATAGTAATCACAGGTCTCTTTAAGTGCCCATTTTTTTTATCAGAATCTGATAAACAGTCTCATAACTCTGATTAAAAAGTTTTCTCTTCTTACTAAATCAACTTTTTATAAACCTAAGGTGAAAATCAAGCATTCAAAATTATCTTGATTTATCCCACTATGAGGAATTGCCAAAACATTTGACTCTTCACGCATTCCAATATAAAGGATTAGTCAATCAAATAATAGGTAATAAATGGGTCAGTTTGAAAATAAATGAATTGCTTGTCGTAGAATATTATTCTTGTCAAACTTAAAGCTAACTAAAATAACAATAACAAATGGGTTCGTAGAATTTTCTTACTCTTTCAAGTAAGTTAAGGGACACAAGGCAAGGAATTTAATCCGGGGAATTTGATTTTTCTCCCATTCATGTATCATAGATCAGAGGGTAGATTTTTATCCCCTGCCACCCTTTCTTTCCTGAATTTGTAGGTCTCAAAACAAAATCCATTTAACGATTTATAAATTTTCTAGAAATTCATATCGCTACACAATTCAACTTATCCCTCTAAGCTCCCTAGCACGAAAGAGAGAGAGAGAGAAACCAACTTACAGTCATCTGCCATATCAATGATATCTACAACAATGATACCACCAGCATACCTTAGACGTAAATCCCTCACAATCTGAAACACAAATTTTTATTAACACGCTAGCACTTCAAAGCATTAGATTAGTGAAAAGAGCGATGCAGATCATTAATGCAAAACTTACAGAAGAAAACTAAGAGAAATTGATGAATGTGCAACAGTGACAAAAGTAAGATTACAACCCTGTTCAATAAATGAAAATGTTCATAAAATCAGTTCTTTCTTTTTACTTTTCTTCAACACCTCTCTTACTAAGAGCAAAATCAACTTCTTAAGCTAAACCCAATTGTTTGAACTGGTAATCTTTGGATAGAACAAAAGCACACATGGTGTACCGAACTCTAAATATGATAGAAAAGAGTCACGAGATGCACGTGAAAAGCAGGACATCCGTAACACAGGATCCATAATCCAGCTGCATATCTGTGCAAGTGAAGCAATGCAAACAAACTTGTCCTACCAACTACATGGCCTATGCATATAAAATGGTGATAATCAAGAGTATAACAAACTTGTTTTGCAGCTGCCATGTTGACTAGCTTTCTCTTTTGACGTCCAATGACCAAACATCCCATGCTCTCCATTCACATCAATAGAGACTAAAGCCTCAGTTTGTTTAATCACCAGAGAACCTCCATTAGGAAGTGGGGCCCTAGAAGGCAAGAAATGTAATTGACATCAACCAACGATTGTCAGAGATTCTTAATAGATTTAAAATTTCTGGATATCTACACTATCTGGTGAAGACAGTGATAGTAGTCACTTTCCCGGGCTACATAATCCTCACCTTTGCTCAGCATATTGTCGATCTCTTCTTCAATGTTGAATTTATCAAAAAGGGGAATTCTCTTATCATATAACTCGACTCGATCACAAAGATCAGGAGCAATGTCCTGAAGGTAAATGGTAACCTGAACAATGACATGGAAAAAGAAATTGACATTTGTTAATTTTAATAGAAAAGAAGTATGCCAGATCAGCAACGTTATGTTTTAAAATCTTTAGGAAGTTAGTGACCATGATGTAGAATTCAAGGAAAGTAACATTTGAGATACGAGGTTGATGAGGTTTAATTGTTCGTTTTTTATTACCTTTTAGTCAAACCAATTGTTTACAGTCTTTTCCTCAAAGTATGGAAGAACCGCCAAATAAAAGAAGACATATAAAACTGACTGAAACTATTATCAAAACATCTTCTCAGCTTTACTAATAAAGAATATTAATACCAACAATCAAATATTTGATTAATTAAATAAAAATGCTTTCCATTTTTTACTTCTTGTTCCAATCCTTGGTCTGGCTGCTAATAATTAGTCACACATGTTAACTATTAGCATTTATATGCCTATGTCTATGATTTATTAGATTAACATGCTAAAGTATTGTTTGAAATTTAGCCTATCTAGGAAGGGAAAAATATACACACATGCACACACAATCATTGCTTTTTGTTTCAATAACATAATCCTCTGATATTCAGCTGGAGCAATACCTCGTGATTTGTCCTTGGAGAGTCAACCACCATCTTCTCAACCTGAAGGTAAATTGTAGCAAAAGCATGAAATTTGGCAATGACATCATTGTGTAAAATCACCATGTCAAATCGTTATGAAAAGTAAAACATGGTGAAAGAAAAAGAAAATTGGGAAGTAGAATTAGAATAATTATTTGTTACTTACCTTCTCATTAAAATAATCCTGGACAACTGAGAGCATTTGATCCATTGCCCTATGTAGTATAACTGGAACAGCTCCCTCCACGCCTTCGTCTGCTGCAAGAGCTGCTGACTTCGTATGTTCCCTTATATTTTTCCAAGTTGAAAGAAAACCTTCCAAGTCCTTCTGAAGTTTCTCTAATGAATGGCCAGCAGGAACAGCTCTTACAGTTAGGCCAAAACCTTGAGCCTGCAAAGTTTTTGCAATTACTTTTAAGTGTGTTCGCTCAACACCAGTTATTTTTTTTGAGACACCAATTCGATTGCAACAAGTAATTAATATCTGCAAGCCAGGAGAATTAGATCAGAAAAATTTAAGACAAGAATTAGCAAGCAACTGAGATATAGAGGGACTTATTTTAATAAGTAATACAAGGCGCAAAACAGAGCATACCCAGAACCTGCTTCTTAATTTTGGATAAGCAGACAATGAAGGATCTCTTGTACCCAATCCCTATTTCCCAACTTGTACAATAATTTTGGTTTCTTTCTGAACTTGCAACCACTTGTTTTCACTATAGGATGTATGCTTAGAGTTATTTATATCTAGGGCATGAGATGTGTGAGAGTCATTAGATACTTCTGATTTGATGGGAAAGAGACCGTTTGTAGCTTCACCATCTAGATGGTGGTCTCCTTCTAAAAAGTCCTCAAACAGATTCTGGTTCACCATAATCAACTATACTACCATTCACATTCTTGAGAACTTCTGAAACATCAAAATCATCATCAACTTCATCATGTTCCTCATCATCATTATGCATAAATTGTCGTAAATCATCCTGAGAGTCAGCTTCTGCAACATCATCAATTACTTGAATATTGTGAGCCATGCAATCATTGCCATTTGTTGTTGCGTTCAAGAGCTGCAGAAGCAGCACCATTAACTTCTTGTTTCTTTGACCGACGACAAAATGGAGGGAATATGAATGGTTCTCTGTTTTGCTTTATGTCCATAAGGGAAAGTCTAGAGTTTCCAATATTTACAAAAGCACAACCCATTTGCGGAACAAGTTTTGTGACAACTCCTAGATATACACTATCACACTGCACATTATTTTTAACAGGCTTCAGTAATAGTTCAACCAGTTTCTCATCTTCCAATACAGCAATCCTTTGCATTGTACATATTGAAGAATTGATCAGTATAACGGTAGAAACAGAATCCTCCTTTGAAATTAAATTCACTTGTTCAGGCAACGAACTATCAGTATCTTGATGATTCTGATTATCTGTATCTGATATCATCACCTCGTCTTTCTCAGTCTCATGTTTCTCTGGCATATCAAGCTTTATTGCATTCTTATATACAAGAAAGAAAGGAGATGATTGGAGCAACCAAGTTTCCTCAACAGGCAGGTATCTTTCACAAAAAGTGGTATGAGTGTCCAACTCCTCATGTGCTGCAGTAGTTGTAACCTCATCATAAGAGTACAATTTATCCAGAGGCATGAGATCATTCAAGAATGGCCTTGACCTTTTAGAATCACTTTCAAGATGTTTCACAACCTCATCTTCATCTGTCAAACCACTGGAAGCATAAGTGTTCAGAAACATTTTAATGGAGGAAGTTTCATGCACAAGGGTGCCAAGATAGGGAAATTACCTTTTGCTGGAATTGAGATTGAAGGTTCTACAGGAAGATAAGTCTCCTCTATCCGTGAACCCCATGCATGAGTTGGAAATTTTTTGGTATTAAACCTCATCCATGAATTGCTCACCAGAATCTTTTTATCTTGTTTGAAAGGAACTAACAACGAAAACTCAGGCCCACGTCTCCAAATAATGTCACCTGACGCCCATGTTTCTCCTTTTATGAAATAATTATAATTGAAATTAGCACCACAAGCTATCTACCAAATGTAAAAAGGTGATTAGAGACCAAGTGTGAACAGTTGATTATGGTTACTTTTATGAAACTATGATAATTACCTTGACTTCAGCCTTCCACAAGTTTTCATACTCAGTTGGAGACATTAGGATAGCCATATCTGGTTCTCAATTACCACATACGCTGGGATCCCCAGTAATGTACAGAAGCTGACCAGCTTCCAAATCGGTCTCTACAGTCCAGACTACTTCACTAGTTGACTGGCCTGAGAAATCAAATGTGCTACATCCGTCAACCATTATAGGAAACAGTTGAGTATTTCCCGGAAGGGGTTTGTGATTTTAAGGAAAAAAGGTCTGTCCTGTGAAATTAACAATGTACTAATTATATGCATTCCCTGTGAATAAGGAAACTAATGGATTCATTTTCTAACTGTAGCACATGTATTCAAAATCTCAACAATAATAGGTTCAAATAAAAGCATTATATTACCTTTCTTAGCAGATATTACAGGAGATCTTATGATAGAATTATGCTTCCTGATATAGAACGTGAATCTGAACATATTCCTATGCCGTATGTGACGACATATACACCTACTTCAATTGTAGAAACTATATTAGCAGTTTGGTGATACAGAAGATAGTTTACACTAATGAAGATATTAATTCTATCAAAAACCATTGAAATTTGTGTACCATATAACATGCAACAAGACAGTCAATTAATACAACACAAGAAACCCACATATATAATGCATCAATTAACTGCAAAATTACAAACTGGTTCTAACATGCAATAAAAATCACAACTAAAAACCGAAGACTGTCGATTGAACAGATAAAGCAACCAAGATTCTTTCCAACATAAAGCACAATCAAAACAACTTGAACAAACAAGAATAGCAAAAAGAAAGAAACTTTAAACAACAGCAACACAAGAAACTCATATACTATGAGAAGTGCTTTCGGCGAGAGGAAGCGGTTAGAACAGCCGGGAAGCCAAGTGGCGGTGCGGCCAGAGAGAAGAAGGTGGCGTTCCATTAGCGGAGGATGGAGCTCAGTGGTGAAGGAAGAGTGAGGCATAGTAAATATGAAGTGGCAGTGTTGGTAATTTAGTCATTTGTAGAAGATAACAGAGCTTTAAGCGAAATGAGAGCTAGCATTGAGATAGAAGAAAATAAAAGGTGACTGTTTTTCTTTGGCTTGGTGCCTTGTGATGTGGTGAACTTGAGCCTATTTGTGAGAATAAAAGAATACATATATATATTTTAAATCTTTTAATTGAAAAAAGAATTAAAGAACAACTTTTTTTTATTAAAGCAATTAAATTAAAAAAAATTCATGCAAAATACAAAAAAAGAAAAAATTAAATAACACAGTGTACTTTTTATAATATTAAGTTAAAAATTATACATATGCTTACCATTCATGTGAAAGGTTGTTGTTTTGTAAGAATGACATGAGAATGATCATAATAGTATATTTTTATGCAAGTATAGAAACATCTACGATAAAAATTGTACATTTTTTTTTTTTTTGTGAAACTTACAACTTCAAACTATCTTTGCCAACAATGGGTAAGAATGGCGAGGGAACCAGAAATTGTGTGTTGCACCAAATGCGTACTACTTTCTCCAAAAGGAGGATTTAGAGGTCCAAAACATCAACCATGGATTTCAGATAGGAAAATAGTGAATCAATCAAGTAGTGCATGTTTACATTTAGATCCCAGAAAAAATGGCACTAAATTCAGCAAGCACAATATCTCAACACAACTTTCCAATTGCTTCAAATATCAATCCAAGCTTCATTACCCATCACAGTTTTCTTTTCTTTTGTTTGGGTAGTAATGGAATTTGTTCTCTTTCTGTGATGAGTTCTTTCATATTGGACAACAAGGATTTTAGAATGAACATGATGTACCATGAAATAAAAATAAAACAAAGTTTTCTCCTCCATTTGAGTGTCCCCAGAAGAGGAAAATGTTTCAAGGAACAACACATTGATTAGTGGGGCCTTGTTCAAGTTTAATTAACTATTTTTCCCATTTGTGTTGTTGCCTTTGTGCTCTCTTTGGATCAATAGCTTTAATGACAAGATCAATCTCTTGATTTTATGCCCTGAGAAAAGATGGCCAACCAAATCCCCTGCTAGATTCACCTTTTGAGAAACAAAATTGTTATTCTACTGTACAAATGCTTAATCTTTCCCGGTAAAATTCAATCTTCATCCTGCTGCTTCTCCGATCAATTACATAAAACATTCATTACAAGAAACCAAAATCTTTCATATGCACTTAAAAGAAAGCTCAACATCAAAGTCAGATTATATGCCATGAAACACAAGAAAACTCACAATATATACAATACAATTCCGGTTTCTAGACAACCCATCAAACGATGGAGCTTAAACTCGCACATAAAACATGTATAAGACTACACTCCAGCCGATACATTAGTTAAGTACCTGTACACTACACGCTGTACATGGAAGTTTTCCTCGACTCGAGACAAACTCCTAAAACACACTCTACCAGAAGTAAGAGGGATCATCTTCAAACAGTGGAAATAGCGATGTCCTGCAAAGGGGGCATGTGACATTCAAATAGTCCAACCACTTCTCCAAGCACACTTTATGAAACAAATGACCACAAGGCAAGTTATTTATCTCTGATTCGGGCTCAAACTCGGTCAAACAAACCGAACAGTCATTCTCCGCATGCTTGCAGTGGCACAATGTTTCAAACTTGATTGCAGGGTTCTGGTCCCGAAACTCCTCCACATAGCTGAGAGGAGGACTAAAATGTACATCAATCGACTCTGTGGAGACTACTTGAGGTATGTAAAGTGGGTATGAAGATGAGTATGGTGGTGGTGGGGGTTCAGAAAGGTTGATACCTACAACTTTGAGGATTGATCGGAATATGCCTTTAACTAAATTGAATGATAGAGCAGTGTTCATTAAAATTAAGCATAGCATTCCTTCTGATGCTGATGGAAGACTCGCTAGGCCCATTTTTTCGGATTAAAGTTTTAGTTTGGGGATATCAGTTTTGTAAAGTGAAATTTAACTTCAGATATTGAATCAGAATCGTAACAAAATGTAGCCAGTTGTCACTCCTTCGTATCTGAAAGAGAATAAAGGTTCATTAGAACATCATTCAAAGACCGTAAGTAAATAAGAAACCAATGAAATTCTGAACAAAGGAAGACAATAAGCAGAGAAAATCTCCTGGGAAACTTTTAAAATTACCTGAATTGAGAAGTGAAAATTCTGAATCCAGCAAAGGAGCCAAAGAGGTTAACAAATCCAAACCTGCAACAAACCAACATCAAGCAATAAGCTATCTGACAAGATTTAGGGGCAAGCTTATAGAATAGACT
Organism: Cedrela odorata; assembly: GCA_035584115.1. NCBI lineage: Eukaryota > Viridiplantae > Streptophyta > Magnoliopsida > Sapindales > Meliaceae > Cedrela > Cedrela odorata. Next base: position 22,417 of record JAXCLQ010017009.1, on the reverse strand, counting down.
GAAAATGATAAAATTTCAGTAACCCCATTTGTGAAATCGATTGAAAGTGGAAAATAAGAAACGGTAGAATCAAAATACAGAAATCATATCATCACAAATCAAAAGGATCTAAACTCAGAATCATAAAATCCGAAGCATCACAAAAGAACACCACAGCTAAAAACTCTCCTTCATAAATCAAGATCTAACTTTTTAGGACCCTCATATTGATATCAAAAATGGGAAAAAAAGATGATAATGCCCAAAATGGCCAGAAAATAAAACATCATCATCAAAACATAAAGAATCAAGCTCATATCTTTATAACTTAGTATCAAATCAAGAAACCAAATTTATCACGAGTGTAACGTGAGATCTAGCAATATTCAGAAAAACACACCTCCTTCGTCAAAACCAGCAAAAAAAAATAATAATAATAAAAAATCGGCATCTCCAAGAGAACCCAGAAAAGAACATACAGAAATTAAGCAAGATAC
>JAXCLQ010017009.1:0-21841 GCA_035584115.1 Cedrela odorata | reverse complement strand
AAAAAAAATAATAATAATAAAAAATCGGCATCTCCAAGAGAACCCAGAAAAGAACATACAGAAATTAAGCAAGATACTTACACAAAGTCGGGATTTGAACTTGATTTTGATGATGAATTATCAAGATTCAATAAGATATTATTAATAAGATGAAGAGACTGAGATTTCTTAGCCTATCTATATAGACTTACTAGAGCACACGCTCTCATATAGTGCAAGTAGTCATTTGTAGTTGAAATAGATAATGGCTTGCAACTTTCTTCTAAGCCTCCCACTTTATATATAACAAGCGAAGTATGGTCCCACCGCAAACTCCTCTCACTACTAATAATCGGGTTACTTAACTTAACCATGGTTACTCTTCCGTGTTTTCCGGAATCAATTGTCCACTAACCATGGTTACTTTATATCATCACTTCACACCACCCTTTTCTTGTTCAGTTCTGCTTCTTTTTAGGCTTCTCTCTTTATGCATTGCTTAAAGTTTCTCTAACTTTACTTAGTTTTTCAATTACCTAATGTTTATTTTCACATCAACAACTTGTATTTAGAAAATCAAGGCCGTGAAAGAGGGAAACTTTTGAGATTGGATGGTTGTTTGACATTGTGGGTTGCGGATATGGAATGAAAGAAAGTGGTTTAAACTGTTGATGAATAAGCCTGTCCACTTTGGCAACAACATTAAATGAGATGGTAGATTACACCGAAATTGAAACTGTGGTCAAATTGGTGTTGAGCAAATAATAAGACAAAGTGCAGCGTTTTTGGCAGTATTTACTTGCCTTCGACGTATAATTGATGACACGTCTCATCTTACTTGTAAACTAACAAGTGTCGTGTATTCACTGATTAGCTGTCGCATACTCATATTTTTTACTTTAGTTTCTCACATTAATTGCCCATTTGGCAACGTCTCAGTATTTGATTGACCGCAAGTGTGGACATATGCACACCTGTGTAGAGCTCTTCGTTATCCAATTCATTGTCGTGCTTTTGTCCCAGTGGATGGGGGGGGACCCTAAAATCATGCACTCCCTTGGATGGTAAGCTTGTGGGACACGTATCGGTGTTTGAAGAGGGTGGTAAACCCCAAGATGAGACAATACCTTGGGCACCCCTAATCACCAACATTGAACATTATTATCCAGGTGGCTTGTGACAATGCATAGAGTGCCAAAAGCAACAAAAGAGATGGTATATGTCATATCACATGATATGATATGATATGAAATGAAACCAAACCTCCCTTCCTTTAGACTTACCAATTCTTTTATTTATTTATTTTTCTTGAAGATAATGTTATATGGTTGAAAATCTTACCTCAAAAATATCATTGGTCGGTATGGAGGAGCTATATTTAGGCAACTCTTGAAAACCATTTCATACAAGTAACTACTAATATTACTCCACTGCATACAAAGATGTCTTTTTCCAATATGATTATATGAATTTCAATAAGTTGGTATAATCACTAAACTTTCAAATATAGAGAAAAATAATGTCAAAAAATAAAATAAAAAACTGATAAAAACTTTTAAAATACTAACTTTTAATTCACAATGGCAGTGTAACTCTAATAAATAATTATTAAATACGAATAATTAATTGTGTAATAAGTAAATATTAAATATTAAATATAAATAATTGATAAAAATAAGTTATTGGTAAGTGTTTTCAATGATATGACATTAATAGAGTTAATAGGATCTATACCATGATTATTGTTGCCTAACAACCCTAGGAGGCTTCCATTTCCCCTACATAATAATTAAATTAAATTTTCTTATCATTTCATCATGGGTTTTTATGACTTTGACACAATTTTCCTTGTTTGTTGCAAAAATAAAAGGACTTGTGAAATTAAGCACTTCCATGGATAAAGTGCTTCCAAAGTTTAATAAAATAATAATAATAATAATAATATAGTATTGTGATTAGGATTGGGAATGTTAATTTGGTTATGTTAGCAATATATTTGACAATGACTGTTCCATCAACTTATGTGTATTTAGAAAGTAGTCTAATGATAATGAAACATAACTTATAATATATTATTATGATCTCTTCAATTTAATAAGATTTGTAAATAAATGTACAATATGTCACAATTAATGAACTAATAAGTTTATATAATGTATATATATATATGGTCTAAAGTTGAAGATATTGGTACATGCAAGGGCAAGAGCAAGAGCAAGAAGAAGAAGAAGAAGAAGAAGAAGAAGATGACGGAGATGGAGATGTCTGTTTCTGTTTGTGTACTATGAAAACTTGAAGCTAATGTAGGCAGGTAGCTAGCCCAGTCCAGCAGCCAGCAGCCATGAGCGCCACCACAAATGGTTGGGTTGGGTCGTGGGTGTGGATGGCTTATGTTTCATTATTTCTTGTGTTATCCGTATATTTGCTGCTGAAATTATTATACTTGTTGATACAGACAGACTTCTTTATACGACATCGTTTGTTGTTTACCCGGTAGTTCATAATGGGCCGGGCTTTCTGGTAGAAGTTGGGTTAGAGGAAGGAACACCAGTTCGACGGAATTTTCAAATGAAAGTGAGGGGAATTTAGCAACACTTCCTCTTCCGTCGTCAACCTGGCTGCACCATACCATCATCAAACAAAAGAAAGAATCAAAACTTGTCGAAGACTTAAAAGTTAAAACCCTAAACCCTAAATTGGCTTTTTCGCATTCCATACGTACCAACCAAAATAATCAATTCTCTGGTGATCACTATCACTGCCGACCCAGCTTCCTCCATCGCCGCCGAAGACGACATTCGGTTATATTAAGGTGTGGAAGTGGAATGTACTCGCCATTTCATGTTGATTTTTTTATCAGTTTATTATAGGTTATTTAAACGATTTTTTTTTTATCTGCTTCTTTATGGAAAATACGAATTTTTATATTGGGGTTGTGTTATTTTAGATTTTGTAAGTGTAGTTTCATTAAGATTTGATGCTTTTGTAAGATGTCATGAAAACTGCATTCTGAAATTATGTTATTTTTGATTGCTTGTAATGATTAAGATTCTTCTAGGTTAAAATAAAGGTATACTATTATGGCCGAGGAAGGACATATGCCAGTAGCGGAAAGAGGCCCGAGGAAGAGGAAGTCAAGTAAAAAGAAGGGAAGTAAGGCAAAGAAGAAATTGAAGATGCCGCCTGGCTCCGGAGAGAAGGTTAAGATAAATCAGAAGATGAGAAAGCTGTTTCGCAAGAGGGCAAGAGATTACAATTCAGATGATGAGGAAGAGTTGGCCCCTGAGACTAGAGGTGACATTTCACTCTCTGCCAAGGAAGTGGAAGGTGGGGATTCTTCTGGTGCCGAGGGCGAAGATGGAGATATGGATTCAGAAAACGAAGATTTTTTTGATGATGAAGAAAATGGTGAAATTCAGCCTGGGGTTGCCAATTTTACAGAAGGTTTGAGGGCGTTTAAGACGGCGTTCAAGAGCATACTAAAGAATAGTGTAGCTGATGATGCACTTGTAAGCTGGCTGCTACATTGATCTGTGGTTTTGCTTTATGTTTTTTGTGAAATACACGGGGCTTGTATGAAGTTTGTTTGTTGTCTTTGCAGGGCCCGGTATTATCGGCCCACAAGAAGCTCATAGCTGAGAAGCTTGCTGAAGAGGAAACTGAACGGAAGGTTAAGGGAGAGGCAAAGAAGGAAAAACAAATGGTAAGACCAAAATTGGGTTCAATAGTATCTGTTTATTTAACTTTCCCTTTCTATTGAAATTAGATTGATGTTATTTATTTAACTTTCAAATGTTACAGGCAGCAGAGAAGGGACATGTGAAGCCTGCTAATTACTTGGACTCGCATGAAAAGTTTCTAATTGGTGTTGCCACAAAAGGAGGTACTGAATTTTATTTTTCTTGGATTAGATATATGCGACAATTGTATCTTTTTCTGTGGTAGTTTATTACATTTCTTATACTAACTTGTTTAACATTTACCATGTGTCGACCTGGGGTCTCAGTTGTCAAGTTATTTAATGCTGTAAGTAGCCCTATGAAAATTTGCCTTTTTTTTTGTTCATTATTTAATTTTTATTTTCATTTTTTTTGTTGGATTTTATGTTATAATCATCATATTTAACTTGAAATTTGTCACTTGATATCTTATTCAGGTAAACAAGGCACAACATGCTCAAAAAGGATTGAATCCTTCGAGGTCTAAAGATGCAAAAAGTATGCTGACAGAACCCCATATTTTTCATCATACCATTTTTCTTATTTAAGTTCCTGAATGAATTATGAATAACTGCTGTTGTAGGTGATTTATATTTTGACCTTCTATTCATTCTCATATGTGGTGATTATTTCACCTCCATAGTAAAATTTGGTGCTAGTTTTAACTTCGGTATAATCACAGAATTTATGCTAGTGCAGAACCAGATAATGGAATTTGCTATACATTGTCTGTTATTTTACAACGGAAATTTGCTGCTAATTTGTGTCATCTTCTTGTTTCTCATCTACTTTACCAAGAAAATCCTTGGTCTGAACTCCAAGTATTAGGAAAATGTTCAAACTATTGAAAAATTTCAGTTGTGTCCAAATTTTGATCTTACAGCTAAGCTCTAATTGCTTGCATTTGTTCCTAATGTTCTTTATATCCATATATGTGAGATAGATGCATGCAAGGTTGTTGCATTGAAGTCATCATATCCATTTTGGATCCTTTTCTATGTCACCTCAGCTAAGAATTGCAAGCCCTTATGGTGTACCATAACAGGTCAACTATTGCAGTAATCGAGTCAGCTACTTAGTCTTTTGGTAACCTAGTTCTTGATGATTGAGTTTAATGTAGCTTCAGTATTTATCAGACACTGGCCAATTTTCTTTTACCCATGATTGAAACCCTTAGTTTTGATATCTTATCTGTACTTGTTTTTAGCATTGTCTTCATTCCTAAATTCTAAGTGAATGTTGTCTGAATCATGCCAGTGATAAAGAAGCGAAGGAAAGAAACATTCTTTTCAGAGTTGGGCAAGACATCAGTTTCTGCAGCTGACGCTTCATCTAAGGTTGGCTTTTTCTCTATTCTGCTTTAACTTTTTTTTTGGGAGTATTAGCCATAATGGAAGGAAAATATAAGTCATAACAGTTGACAAAGCAAAGGAGAAAAAAAAGAAATTATGGTTAATTTTTTTTTTTTTTTTGTTTCCCAATGTTGTGAAGGGTTAAAAAGGGCATTCAATGTTATATGTCTTGGTAATTAATGGATGAAAAAGCGACTAGGAACTGTTTATAATTGTTTTACCACTATAGCTATTTAAGTCGTACAAGATGAAGACTTATGATTTCGTTACTGTATAAGAGCCATGAATTTTTTTTTTCCTGAATCATTTTTCATTTTATCCGAAATCCATATTTACGTCCAGAAAGCCAATTGGGGTTTGAAGGGCGGCTTCAGTAGCTCTTTCTCCATATTAATGTTTCCTAGAGGAAATAAACCTGTGTTAAAGATGTAATCTACAAATATCTTTATCATTGCAAAATTGCTTATAAGTAGAAGTCATGCAATTTCACTGTGTATTCAACTTTAATTCACATCTTTAATGCAATTTTGGTTCTGTCGTGCTATGCAACTTAATTAATTTCATGGCTTTATGATTTGCAGGGTTGTACTTATTCAGGTGCTGCGGATGGTGAAGGCCCTGCTTGGGCTCCGTTACGTGATAATTACATGCTAACAAATTCCAAGTTGAAGGACTGGGATAAGATGCCAGTAAGCTCTTTTTTTTACATACACGAATTCACTACCCTGCACTTTTACTTGTACTCTGTATGTTGTTTTTTTCTCCTGATAATTTTTTCTTTCATGTGCAAGCAGGAGAGTATTGTAGCAGACGATGTTGGAAGGATGTCAGACGAGGAGAATGTTAGTTCTGATGATGAGTGATTGATGTAGTGATTTCAACATGAGTTGTTCCTGTATCTGAGTATTTCGTGTTTCTTTCTTCATTTCTTTTATGTTGAGTCAGGAAATTTTATGTTCAAATCAAAGACTAGAATCTGGCCTTTTCGCCCTGAGGCAATGAATTAAAAATGTAAGATCGTTTTATATGTGGGCAAAATATCAACCTGTGAAATCAATAATGATCGATTTTATGATTTTATATTTCAAGGGTCACTTGCAAATCATTCTTCTTCGATAGATTGACTGCTGTAAAATTCTGACTCAAAGCTTTGTATTAAAATAAAAATTTGAGAGTAAATTTCAACTATTCTGTTGCAGTGTCCAAAAGTTTACGAAAGAAATTTGAACTTTTTGTTTTGGAAATTTCAAAGTGTAATTTTACAAAACTAGTATATAGTAGCCAATCCTCTAAATTTGTAAATCATATAAAGATAGACAACAAAATCAGATGCAAATAGAGCCTAATACAAAGTGCCTCGCCGCAAGAGCAAAATTATTATGAAATCAGATACGTGGAAATAAGACATTTTAAGAACAGCGTTGGCATGCACTACGTATTTTCTAAGAATAGCCTGAAACAATTATTTTGCCAAAATAACGTCTCAACTAACAAATGAATTAGATGCTTTCAAAACCATTGCAAGCAAATACAAGAACAATAAACAACAAACATCTAAAACTGAGTCTGCATGCTACTTCCTCTTAATATGCATATACATTTATCCTGTGCTATACATGTCCATTAAACAAAATGAAGCGAGAATATTGGATCTACAAATTGTCTGACCTCCGCAGAGCTCTCTGGCCGGACAATATGTTCTCTCTCTACTGCATATATAGATTGTGTGCTATACATGTCGAATGAAAAACAAAGCAAATAACTATAACTAGCAAAGCTTTCACTGAGACCTGGCAATTGTGAGTTTGGCGGTTCATTATGCTATGGCAGTGCCGTTGTTACAAGTACCCAGAGTATGTAGAAGAAAGATTAATAGCTGACAAAGTGATGTGGGAGCGTAGATATGGCTGAAGCAGCAATGTGCATCCTCCTTTCCATAGAAAAGAATAGAGCAGTTGAACTTTGACAAGGAAGTAGTAGGAGATGAGGATAACCCACAGTCTGAAAGCACTTCGGTCAGAAGCTGTCATGATCCATTGATCCTTTATGGTAATGGAGAATCAGCCAGCTGTTCCTGAAATTCATTTTGGTGAAGCATTTGAAACTGGATGTTTTTTACATCCACTGCTTTCTCCTGATGGGAACCTATGACCCTGAGATACAATCATACAGCTTGTCATTTCACAAGGAGAAAAATGAATCAATTCATTCCATTGTTTAGATAATAATAACCAACTCTTTCCAACTAAACATTGCGTATTTCTTTCCTTTTAAAGCATGGTTTAAAAAGTGTACTCTCAGTAGCTTCTCGTTTGGTTCAGGGGATCATAATCATAAGCATCACCAGCTTTGACAAAGCGCCCCTTCTCACGCTTTCTGACATCAGCCCTAGCTTTGCGAGAGGCATACCTCACTCTCTTGTCAAACCTATCATAAAACAATTTAAGCACATGAATTCCTTATTAGTAGCAGATAGTAGCACAATTTGAACACTTAATAAACATCATACATGTATACACAATTACAAAGTTACAGACATGCATATCTACATTTGAGTAAACAAAACAAAGTAGGAATTCAGAAACGACAAATCTGTATCGATAGTTCCAAGCGGCTTCAAGGGAAAGTTAAAGTAACTAAAAGCACAATTCTTAACTCAGTTACTATGACTAGAGCTGAACCCAACAAGTTATCACACAAAGTTTTACTATACAATTTGTTTTAATATATTTTCCCGTCCTGTACTTACTTGCGTGTCTTCTTCTTTTCCTTATAACGCATGACTGCTATATTACGGCTTGCTGATGTATATGAAGTTTCAGGACATGAAGGACACCATGGAGGCTCACCCATGAGAAGCATTGAAGAAGCATCGCAGTCTTGATAATCTCCAGGATTACTCTCGCCAGTAAGGCCAGAAAATGAAAGGTTTGAGTGCCCTTGCTTTGCTGAGAAACAAAGGATTGGTTCAGTTTTAGTACTCATCATGGAATCAGCAGATGCAGCATTGCTGCATGCTGGCTGCGTCAGGTTGACCCGGCCAACTGATGAATCCTGCAAATGAACATATAATTCTGATCGTAAGAACATTTCACAAGTGTGATTTCAAAAATCCATAGGTAGTGACTGAGATTTGCTTCTAATATTAGTATGAGAGATAATGAAAATACTATGTAATCCTATTGAAAATTACAGCAAATATATGTACCACTATTGAAAGTCTGCATGGTAATAAACAGGAAAATTTATATGCAGTAATGCTCAACAAGAGGGTAATTAGTCTCACTAACAACTAAGCTAACATGCCATGCACTTTTGCATCTGAGTAGAAATGTAGCAGTGTCCTTCAGGTAAATGAACAATAACAACATGATTAACATTTTCTTTAGAATTCATAAACTAAAAGTTAGCAATTACACTAAAGTGAAATAATAATTGTTTTCTTTTCTGTTTATTTATTTTTGTAAATTGTACGAGAAAGGTGATGGATTCACCACTTACACTACGTTTAGAAAGAAGCCTGTGCGAGAATGTGTGGAACACAATAGACTGATAACAAATAATATAAAAAAATATAACAGTAATGTTGACAATGATATGTGCACAGTATAAAGCAAGATAAAATGAGATGAGAAAACCACCTCAGCAGCGACTGCACCCTGACAGTTTGAATCAGCAGCAGACATGTCCTTTGTCCCAAATAAGCTGTCAATTCCACCATTTTCAAGAAGTTCTTCTGAATGATTGAGAGTTACACCAAAGAGTTCTTCATAATTCTCAAAATTCAAATCCACTTCATCCATATTGAAATCGTCATACAGATCATCAACTTCACAGAATGCAGGACCTTTTGTTCCAGAACAGCATAACTGCATATTAATAAAGTGAAAATTTAGGAAGGTCCTTGATAAATCAAAATATAATGAAAATTAGCAGAAAGACACCCTAGTATCTGTACTCTTTATTTTAGTGAACTAGCTTCATGAGCAGACAACTTTTCCAACACAACAAAACAAAATCTATTGACGCTCCAATTTCTTAATGCCGCATTACATCAGCTAGATGAAAGTTCAAATCTGAATTCTAAAAGGATCATTCAAAACTGGGAAACAATTAAGCTCCAGATTCCAATATTTGAACTAAGACGCCAGAATATACTCATGCCTGAAAACAAAAGCTCAGCTAGTAAAAGAGATTTCATTCAAGACTGACACTTTTAACTCTATTTATCATGTTGTATCAGTGGGATAAAAGGTAATATTGTGTTTCTCAGGATCCTGACATTATAAGGTAATAGGTATCAACATAAGGATTCATCAGGACTCAAATTAGGACTGCATTAGGATGAAATAAAATTATTGATCGCCTAATTGCTTTCAGTCTCCCTCTCTTCTAATCCTCAATTTTCAATTCTCTTTTCGCCTTTAATAAAAGCATTCCTTCTTTTCATTCGCTCATTCTGTTTTCCCTCTCCTCATTTCTAAACCACCAAGGGTTTATCTTTCCCCTCAAGGTTCTTTTCCCTTATTTTGTCTTCTCTTTCCCTCATTCTCTACCTTAAACACTGTATCCCATTGGTTCCCTGGTCCGAAACTTGATAATGTTCAAGCAACTAACACACCCTGGAACAGTAAAATATAAGAACCCAGAAAAAGAACTAATCATCAAACCCTTACCCTATTGTTCAGATTTTTGACACACAAACTAGATTTTTAAGCCAAAGAAACCCAATTCCCGTTAAGTTAAATGTTTACTACAGTGCTGCAGGGTAGACTGTAAAGGAGCAAACATGCTGGATACCTGAAAATTCCTATAAAAAAAAAACTTTTACACGATCAACATTTACCTTTGGCAAAGTTGGATTATTGGCTGATCCAGGTGTTTGTTCAAGATTCTCTGTCACAGACTTAAGTCCAGGGACTGATGAAGGCCCAACCCATAAACTTGACTTATCTGGGTCACGCATATCATTGGTCTCAACACCATCACCAGATACATTTACGCTGATAGTATCTTCATTACGGCCCAAGGAGTTCTTCATGCTGTTATCAGTGATGCTCATCAAACCCAGTTCTTGCTCACAAGCAGATTCACCGACAGATGGAAAATCTAAAACAAATGACCAGATTGAAGAAAGTTCAGCAGCTGATGGGCAGCCAGAATAACAATTGATTGTTTGCCTCTTATGCGTTGAAGCGGATGTAGAGGTTCCATGACCAGTCCAATCACAATTTTGACAGAGAGAAATCCTCTCTTCAGCACATCTAGCTAATGCCGGTTGTGAATTACATCTTTCACATAGAAGCGTTCTTGAATGGCGTTTGGACAGGGCATTAGCTGCGTGTACATTTCGATCACAGGATAAACATAAGCATGCTGCATCGGAACGGCAATACACAATGGATCTCTGATCCCCACAAAAATCACAAGTGTAACCCATGATCCCAGATCAAGATTTCTCTAGATCAAAAACTCCTAATAAAACTATATCAGTCAACCTACAAATAGTAGCTTCTTGAAGCAGTGGCGATCTCTTGAGTGTACTTGAAACCTTAAAAATAATCACACAAAAAGAATAATTAGTACAAACCAACATAAATTTACCATAAACTATACACACAACAGATTTACACTGCTGCATAAATGTGAAAACAAAATACTGTTGCTGTGATTAAACAACCCAGTTGTTAGATGTACACAATCAAGCAAATTAATAAATAAATCCAGCTAATGAAACAGCACCAAACAGCTTCTTACTATGGAAACAAACGAAAATTATACAACAACAAGGGACTATGAGAAAAAGAGCCGCTTTCATCGGTTATACAGGCTGATTTCCGAAGATCAACAACAGTAGCCATAAAAAAACAGTTGTTTCCTGAATTTTAATCTACTTTAGCAGCAACAAACAAATTCACAGGAAACTTTTTCATCTTATAATTTTTTATTTTCTAAAAAAGGAAGATAACAATCCTATCACCATATGAAATATCTATCAAACATACGAATCAAACCCAGAAACAAAAAAGGAATTCCCATCACAAAAAAAACAATAAAGAAAATATACAAAAACCTCATGAAAACAAACACCCAAAAAAACCATAAAATCACATGAAAGCTTCTGCAAACCAACCTCCAGAAAGCAATAAACTAAACAAATCAAACAACAAAAGACCACCATATTTATCAAACGAACGAAAACAGGAAAGGGAAACAAGACAAACGAAATCACAAAATCAAAACGTTTACTTAATCAACAACAGCCAGATAAGAAAATTGAGGAAGAAAAAGCAGGAAAAATCCAGAAATTACCGTGAGTAAAAGAGACAAGATCTGTAAAGAGGGGACTGCTATTATAATAATGGAAAAAAAAAATAATTTACAAAATTCTAATTAGAGAAGCAAAAACCATCAGAGAAGATGGAGCTATCCAGAATCTGTCTATGTGAACAAAGAGAGAGAGAGAGAGAGAGTGTGGGAACTGTGTACAGGAAATGTGACACAAACTGATAAAAAGTGCAATGAGAGAGAGAAAAAGTATAATAAATAAATAAATAAAACCAATAAAAAATATATATTTTATTATTATTACCAAATTAAATTAAAAATAAATAAACTAAATGTGGGCGGAGAAAGTGGGGCCCTGTCCCTTTCATTATGAAAGGGAACGTTACGCTCTCTGGCATCGTCCCCTCCGCCGTGGATTCACTTGTTGTACGTACACGTGTTTCTGTTTTCTGCTTTTGCTTTTGGTCTTTTATTTATTTATTTATCATTATTATTTTCCTACGTCCTCAAAACTCTCTTAGAGATAACGCAAATCGAGTGTGATTAGTGCCATCAAAGGAAGATATCAATCTTTAGACCACTAGGCATGCTATTATTAAATATCTTTAACTAACCATTGTTCATTATCGATGTGTTATTTTTAACCAATTTAAATAAATCTTCACGTGAGCCGTCATATAGCCAACTACTAGAAGCGGATAGGCTAAGGTAAGTACAGAGACACGTGGCGGTTAAGAGACAGAGAGTAGAAAGGAATACGTAGTTGAGAGAGTATGAGTAGGGAGAACCAAATGTTTAGCTATTTATTTCTTGTTCAGATAAGGCATTTGTATCTACGTCACGAGCCACTAGACAGAAAAGACATGTGAGATTCAACCCCACCACCAACACCACGTTAGAAAAAGGCCATCGCTTTTTCCACTTTTTCTTTTTGTATACGAGTTGCCCGAAATACCCTTGGCTCTGTTAAATGATTGACCTCCCGTGTGGATCCCACAGACCCTTTCTTGCAATTTCATCAGAGGTTGGGACATGACAGCTCCTAGCATTTTGGCTATATAGTTAAATGTTGACCTTGGAGAATAAGGGAGGATTGGAAATATTTTCGTTTATGATCATAAAAAACTTTAAAAGAAATGATAGTAGCAAGACCAGACGGATCCTGAAAAAATCTAAGGCACATGAGAAACTCCTTTTCATTAAAACCAAAAGTCAAATATACCTGAACACGCCGTCAGTTGTCCACTTGCACAACAAGCAAGAGAGTATGCTTTATGACAAAAGAAGAAATCGTCTTGATCTCAAATATGAACAATTGAATTCAAGGCAATTCATTTTTCCGATAAACATACTACCATCATATTCAACATTTATGGTTCCATACACACATTGCGGACATGCTGTGGTCCTTTTATTTACAATGCAAAACACAGTGATGTAGACTCTAACTGCTGAATATCTCTCCCTCTTTTTTTTTACTAGGGCATTTTCCGAGATAGATTCACCTCATTTTGTAGATAATACGCTAACCTCACACTGAAAGCTAAATGTTTATTTTTTTTTTTTTTGGTGCCCAAAAATACCCAACTTCTATGCTTGTTCAGGAGTTCAAACTGACCAGAAAACCCAGGTTGGCATTTTGCTGACAATCTTCCCGTTACAATTACTACTGGTGTGAATTCCTCAACTATCTAAATACCAAATCTATTACCAGGCTTATCTTGCTCTAGGTACATCAGAGAAATATTTAGAGCTATTTTGCTCCAAATTTCAGTGAGAGGCAAGTTTTACTCTCCGAATTATCTTTGGATCTCGATACAAGAGTGAATGGTCACCTGTATGCACAATTTTAAGAAAGAAATAATCAGCATGCTCAAAGAAGCAAATAATGAGAAATTCCAACCATGTGCATTGTAAAACAATCCATACTGACCTGCTTGAAAGTTCCACCACCCGGGAAACACAGTTACAGAGCCTAATAACCCTTGAGTATCCGATTGTAAGGTTAGCAACTGCAGATTTTATTGCAGATGAAAGCGATTCAGGCAGCGATTTTTGCGTCCTAGCACTTGAAACTTCTAACTGACAAGGAAGAATCTCTGAAGGATAAACCCCACTGTTTCATAAATGAAATGATTGCACAAGTTAGTATGACTAGCAATTTATTAGCCACCACGAGCTCAAGAACAAATTTAGAGACTGTCATCTATAGAGAATTAATGACTGATATAAGCAATAACTTCGTCACATTAAAGTATGACACATCAAATCCAAACTATTCAGCAAAAGGGTAGGACCTGTAAATATGCACCCAATTGTGAAATCCAAAGATGCCAGTGATTGTAAAGGACAACAGAGATACGTACAAGGCACATGCAACAACACACCTCTAGATAAGATAGAACTCCATAAAAATAGATTGTCATTCACAACAGAAAAAACTTTATCCCTTGGATGTCACATCCAATCCAAAATATTTAGCTTATCAGCCAATTACACTACACTATTGGATAGGCTCTACAGACAGTGGCATAATGCATCATCATCTGCATGCCCTATCATGTATAATGGGTGAACAAACGAGGCAGATCCCCTTACTTCATAACTAATATCAATATTCATGTAAAATTGCAATTACCTCCATAACTTAAAGTGTGCAGAACACATACATTATAAAAATAAAAGATAAAATCAGTGGGACTCACTGATTCAAACATGTCATATCAAGAGTCATTGTCACTTTCCTACCACTGTTAAAATCAATGAAAGTAAGCTGCAAACTGAGCTGCTCAGCTGCAAAAATAAGAGAGATACATTTGACAGAGGTTAAAATGTCCAATGCCCATAAACAGATAAACTTGAAACAAAAAGAGGCAAAAGAGGATATTTATTACGAGATGAAGAGTTAAAGCTTGTCTGTATCAGATTCCTATTCTCTATCCTTGCCAGCTGTACTTCCTCAACTACCGCTAAAAGATTGTGTAAAAGTGAACTGATTGTCTGCATAATCAGAATACCTTTAAGTGAAATGGAATTGCCAATAATCTTCAATGCTTTTAGAACTCATAAAATTAAAAGAAAGAAAAAAGATGAATTTACATATATTCATCAATCAAGTATCTACCAAAAAACTGTAAGAAACCAACAAATAAATTGTTGCTTGTAATTATGAGTATAGCTTGATGACGGGGCAAATATGTAGAACTGCAAATTAACCAAATAGCTGTGACTCAGCTCCGTTCAAGAATGAACTTGTTTACTTACATGAAACAACATCAAGCCACATCTCAAGGATTGCCTATAAGCAAGACAAGACTAAAATGTGCTGATTGGGTTGATAGCCTCATGAAGAATGAACTTGATGATTTATATGTAATTTTCTTCAACGTGGAAGTTCATTCATACTAAGAAAATTGCTACATGCATATTATTTACTTTTTTTGCATCTTATGATTTTGAATTCAGAGCAAATGAACATGTAACAAATGCCATATGCATGCTTATTACTTTCAAATGTGCCTAACAAAGCTCATGCAGCTAATTGGCAAGATAAGCAACATGCAAAAGGTTAAAAGGTCTAATGAGGTTTGGGTCTAAATGAACTGTACTTGAACAGCTAGATACTCAGCTCAGCTCTTTTGCACCCTACTAAGCACACAATTACACTGGATAAACAAAGAGAAAAAGGAAAAAGAAATTTCAGAATCAAAAGCAAATATTAGATAGAGCAACCTACTTGCGTTTCTTGTGCCAAACTCTTGGAACCAACAGACTTCTTGGTGTACTCAGCATTAAACACAAATGCGAAGGCAACATGGGCATCCATGTTTGGGAAGTTCTAAAGAACAAAATGA
This sequence comes from Cedrela odorata, assembly GCA_035584115.1. Classification (NCBI taxonomy): domain Eukaryota; kingdom Viridiplantae; phylum Streptophyta; class Magnoliopsida; order Sapindales; family Meliaceae; genus Cedrela; species Cedrela odorata. The sequence goes on along the minus strand of JAXCLQ010017009.1, from coordinate 6,649 downwards.
CTCAAATTAGAAATGAAGAAAACAACTAAACAGCTTAGAAAGAAGAAATCGGTAATTCAAGCTAATTACCTTCATGATCTTTTTATTATTTACTTTATTTGAGATGACCATGCTTGAAGGATGAGCTTTATCTAAGAACCTTCATTCATCAAACGAATGTACAGATTAAAACTGCTAGTTTAGAAAAATGCAGCTCATAGTTTCTACCACAAACATGATATGGATACAGTATTTTTTTTAAAAAAAAATTGAGCAAGGTAGCAACCTTTGGCGGATGAAGCCACAGTAGTTGAGAACAAGACTGTGATTAGCATTGCTTGTCTCCAAATCATCAATTTCCCACAGCTGACAGAAAAAAAGACAAGATCTATCTTTCATTCACAGCGAACATTTCATTGTTTGTATTGACAAGAAATATAGCAAGTGTAGCCATACCTGCAAATCCTGCTGTAAAGATCTGCAGCGCATTCTCTTTTTCAGATGATCATTAAGTAATTTAATAGTGTTGTCACAACTAAGTTCTCCTTTCATTTTACAACAAGTGTGGAAAGATTTAACTAAATTTTTTGTTTTCCTTTCTAAACTTTCAACCTCCTGTCTCATTGTGGTCACGTTGTCACTGGCAACCTGGCACTAAACAAAAAACATGCAGTTCACCAGAAACTTGAAATCAAACTAATACTTTTTCCTAAATGTTTCTCAACATAGCATAACTGGTGCATACCAAGAAAAGTAAGCAATATGGGGAAAAAAATGGACTTAGGCGTGAGAAGAAAGTTAAATTAATGTACAACTTTCCATCATGCTATGTTGCTCAATTTGGAGCTTCAAGGCACCATATATGCAAAAGAAATTTCTAAACATAAATTATCACTTCAGAAACATTTAGTAGATTGTCTAGATAATTCCACAAATCAATATCTCCTGGATACTTATTATATTTTATGACAAAGATGAAATTCAGAATGAAATGATGAGGCAAAAATGATTCATCATATATTTTTGCAGCATATCTCATGTTTTCACCCAGAATTAACTGACAAGCATACCTCTTGTTTGCTCCCAAAATTAATTAAGGATGAATCATGAAGATTATCATCAACTTGAGTATCTTTTTTGACAGGTGCAGGTAGATGTCTGACACAATTCAACTTCAAAATTTGAAACTTCTGAATTCCAGATTTTAATAGTTGTCTTCTTTTCTGCACGAATGGAAGTAGGTATGTAACAACTAATGTGCAAATTTGAAAAAAATAAATAAATAACAAAAAAAAAAAAGGAGATTGAAAATACCAGCAACTTTTCATGCTTCATGTGCATAATCTGAAGCATTGCCTTTCCATAAACTATTTTGTAAAGCAGCAATCTTATTTCAGCTATTCTGCAACAGCACCAACTCAACCAGTTCAACATTTATGCAAAACCAGCTTCCCATAAATTTCCAACAACCCATGTCATCTACATATGTTATACAGTAAAAAAGGAACGGGATGAGAAACCACCTTTTATGCCTAATATTACTGGACTGATCATATATTTTCTGCACATATCAACCAAAGAACAGGGTTAGAAGGAAACAGGCTACTATAAGTTAGTTATAGTGTCAAAACAAAATTTGAATACCAAAAAATAACAATTTAATTATCTTAGTTTCAACTTAGAAAGCTAACCTGAGACAGGATTTCAGAACAAAGTATCTCATATTTATTAACCTTCTGCAGACGAACCAAATTATCTTCCAACACACCAATCTACAGATTGAAAAATTGAGTACGCAACAATTAAAAAGAAAAAGTACAGTAATTCAATTAAACAAAACCAGCAAAGAGTAGTTTGTTTTAAAGCAGCTAACTATAGTTATCTATTCTTAAATCCCAAATTTTTAGGCTTGTTCAAAAAAAATAAAAAAAAGAGAAAAAAGTAACTGAGAACATACTCTTCTTCTACTGAGCTTCTCAATTAATGGAGAAAGAATTTGGTTTGTCTCAGCTGTGAATTTTTGCAAAATCTGCAAGGTAAACTCAGAACTCAAAGGACTGAAAGGATATAAATAGTCAACTAAGGACAAATCTTGTCAGGCTAGCAAGAGATTATGCCTAAATAATAAGAAACATGTTACATACATCAGTCCATTGCTTCAACATTGCTTCATCACCAACCTTCTTGTCTCCCTTCTCACTTTCATCACATCGTTCTGACAGTAACTCCAAATCACCACCTCCACTTTTATGAACTTTAGGACTTTTCCTGATCCAGTTGATATTATAAGTATTATTTGCATCCCCAAGGACTTTTTCTTCACTTCTTCTTTTCCTTCTAAGAGATTTGTCAAAATCTTGCAGAGGAAATGGACTCTGTGAATTATCAGGCTCTTGGCAGCGATCATCATTACCATGTTCATCTGAGCTGGACTTGGAAGTTAGTCCACCTTTGCTGACAAACAAATGTGTATGATCTCTGAGTGATGAATCACCCTGCTCTTTCCTAGAAGGGCTCCAAGTTGGCTCTTTCCTAGGACTCTGATCAGCAATTTATAAGAAGGGCTCTGAGTTTATTTTTGCACTACACTTAGAATTTCAGACTTCATAAGCATCCAAAGAACACTCAAGAACATCAAAGTAATGCTAAACCAGAGACTCCATGCGCAAAAAAAAAAAAAAAAAAAAGTACAACTAAATATAGGAGATTGTGTATTCAAGTAAATGAAGGGAGAAAGACCAATACCTTTAAAGGTGATGGTTCATTTATAATTCTCTGAACATACAGAGAAGCAGGAGCACAAGGAGAGGCTCTTATCCCATCCCCAGGAAGTTCCTCTTTGGTCAGGAATGGGTCATTTGAAATTTGGAGATTCTTGTTTGGGCTACTCAATTGAAATTTCTTCGAATCCAAATCACTTGAAAAGGTTTGGAAATTCATAATGCTTTCAGAAGCCTTTTGCAAAGTAGATGAATAGATTTCTCTGTCATCCACACTTTTTCCTTGAGTAAAGTCTTTGACATGGTAATTTTCAAGAAGGGGTGAACTAGATTGCTTCCTCCAGTCAACAGGAATGGAGTCCAATTTCTCAGCCATGCTAGTCAAATGGCTGCTTCTAGTGACATGTTTAATCGAATTCCCATCTAATCCTGAATCAATATCAAGATTTTTATACTGAATCTGATGCTTCAAATGACCAGAAAGATTGCCTTTACTTTCTGCTAAGGATGATAACATCTGATCTAAGCTCTTTGTTGGAGGAGAAGCAAACTTATCAGAGTCACCCAATGCCCCCTGCAATGAGTTATTTGAAATCAAGAGATGCTGAATCTTCCTTGGTGAAATCAACTGAGTGGGGGAAGCTATCGCCACCATTATCTCAGTTAGTTTGTCTTCACTGGGTATGGGATTCGACAGATGATCCAGGGATTTGTCATCTTTTACAAGGCCTGTGGCCTCTTCATTCTGGTCCAAACTACCAAAGTTCTTTGGGGTTTCACAACTATAGCCTTTCATCCGAGGTGTAATTTTCGGTTCTTCGTTCATCCTATCCACACTGACTAAATGCTTCTCTAAATTCATAACTAAGGCATCTGCATGTTGGCATTGGAGATCTTCATCTGTTTCTTTCACAACACTATTGGTGGGAGATGTTGCAGAAGAAAGGTACTCCGATAATCTGCGTTTTGATTTTTCAATTCCATCTGCAAGAGCATATGTGCGGGCAGCAGACCTAGTATATTTAAACTTAGAATGGCTTTTCTGAATGGATGACAGACTCTCACCTACTTTTGTGTTTTCCTTCCTTAACAAAGAACCAGGTTGTTTTGGGGAAGGAGTTCCATATGACAAATGTTTGAATGAATTAGTGGTATCAAGAAATATTTGCTTTCTTTTGGCAGATAAGGAGGTTATGGAACCTGATAAAGGAGATCCAGGTTGTTGATCAAGAAGTTGATGAATATGAGAATTACGAGTTCCATCAGTGGGAAGACTTTCTTTGAGCAATTTCTCACTGGAACTTAAATCTGCAGGTTCATGCTGAGGGAACAAACCCAACCAATGAACACTACTCCTATTTACATCTGGTGGGTTGTCACAGCTGCCAACAGGGAATTCAACATTCAGTGTGCTCGTCCCAGTTTTTGCTTCAATAAATGCTTTATTTACCTACAATAAAATAAAACAAAACAAGAGACAGAATCAGTTCTTTAAATGCTGATAAAGAACGGATACTGTTTCAATACCTAGCCACTCTACAAGTTGCATAGACTGGCTACAGCAACAGTGCATGGAAAAGTAATATAAAATATCAAAAATATAAATATCAGCAGAAAGTTCATTGACTGACTGCAGCAACATTGTATGCTAAAAAATAATTTAAAATACCAGCAGAAAGCAGCAAACTGTGCATCATCTATGAAATCTAAACTGCTTAAATAGCCAGTATGAGATACCAAGGAAATAGTCATGTCTTAGCAGTGCCATCACATTGAAACATGTACTTTTGTGTCGAATAAGTTCTTACTTTATTTGGCTGATTAGGACTTTGGATATGGTGATCAGCACAGGCAGCAGCAACTAGGTCATCATTTGTATTTGATGGGCAATCATGAGAAATCTGATCATTGATATTGGTCTTAGAACCATCATTTACCTCATCAGAAATAGAATTAACCATAGGAAGCCACTCGGTGTACATGTCATCAGGACCAACATTACACGTATCTGAATCTCTGTTGTCCTTTCTATCCATGCTGCCACTCGCATTATCATTAAATATGGGAACCTCACTCTTCTTCATTGACTCTGTATTGGAGGCAAAATCAAACAAAGAAGCATCATACATTCTCTCGCTGCCTTCAGCTAGAAGTGCTTCCAGTCTAGGAGATAGTCTTCCATAATCATACCTATGAGGGTTCTCTCCCACAAAGCTCATATCATTAGAATCTCTACTACCACCAACTTTACTAATTGCCGGAGGAGTTTGCGTAATAGGCTTCTTAGCTTTTGTTAGTACCATGAAACTTCCGGGATCAGATGGATTGGCAACCTGGCTTGGAGTTTTCTCTTCTAAGGCAGAATGAAATCCTGTAGGGGTCTTGAGGTCTCCTGACTCTGATCTAACAAGACTACGGAAATGCATAGAAAATGCTGTTGAATCCATTGTAACATCATGGTTGTCATCAGAGGCAGCCAAATCAGATAACCTCGGTCTAATGAAACTCGTTGATACAGGGCCAAAGAAGTTGTCTTCTGCAAAACGAAATAGAAATGAATCCTTTAGTACTTCTCCTGATTCATTTTTTTTAACGTTCTCAGACAATGATACCATCACTGATTTCTGTGCTATAAACTCCCCATTCATCTAACAACAATCATATACCCCAATAAAGAAAATGCTTGACTAATATAAAAATAAAAACATTTGTAATATAAATATCCTGAAAGCATAATTCACTTAACCATGCACAAAAACAATTAGGCACTTAAAAAATTTGGACCAAACGTCCAATTCTCAAACTGTAGCCAATTGCAGTGAAGTGATCAACACTAACGTCCTCTTCAAGCACTTTTCATTCCTTCCCGTCGAGATTCACCAATAACCAAACACCATTCTTTTTTTTCCAAAATAAAAGCACCAAACTAGCTAAGAATGAAATCTCTGATACAGAAAAAAAAAATCACACACAATTAATACATTACTTGTGCGTAATCTACTGTCTACATCTCAAATCTCACATGAGCCAAAAATAAAAGCATAAATTAAACACACACACCGTTTTCTGAGCCTCAACGTCAAACATAAGACAAACACTGACCGTCATTAGAAGTAGCGGAACCAATGGTGCAGCTCCCAGGCGACGGCGACTCGATCGGCCTTAAAAACGAATTCCTCGAAACAACTTCATCATAATCCCCCGGCGACATCTCCCTGGACTCGTCGCTGTCAGCGGCCAAGTCTCTAAAAAACCCGAGCACCTCTCTATCCTCCTCCGCTGAGCTCGGTTTTCGGGCGGACGAGTCCGGCGGTGTCTCATAGTCTTCGTCTCGGTTAAATATGTGGACGGACGTGATCTCTCGGTCGGCGAAACTCACGCGCCGCAACCGTTTCTTCCTCAGAGCGATAGTTTCTTCGTCGGTCTCGGTGTTGAAGGATTCATCGGGATCTTTTGAAGCCATGAGATGCGATTTGGAGGAATCTTGAATTCTAGGGTTTTTGTTTTGTTCTGTTTGCGGGAAGTGGGAATTTGAACTGAACTGAACGCAACGGAAAGTTTTTAATTTAACCCGCTCTTTTAAGTTTTAATCACGTGAGATGCCCGTGACATCATTTTAAGCTTTAAATCCTGAGATGACATTGAGATAAATAATACACGTTATCTAAACCTTGGTTTTTAATGGCTCAATTTTTTTACCTAAATATATTTTAATCATAATAAATAAATAAAAATTATATTTGAGATAAAAAGAATATACTATTTAAATAATTTTATTTTTTTAATTCTTTTTTTCTCTTATATTTGACTCTTGTACGAACTCCTCTAATAAAATTCATATTCACCAAATGAAAATTTATCTTTTTTGAATGAATTCAAATTTTTAGATTTAATAAATAAATAAATAATAAGAATATTTTTATTCAGAAACAGACAATTAACTCTAAATA
>JAXCLQ010016998.1:0-35306 GCA_035584115.1 Cedrela odorata | reverse complement strand
TGTCTCTCTCTCTCTCTCATTTTAATATAAGTATATATATGTTAATTTGATTAATGTATATATATTATATTAATAATATATTAATGTATTAATTTATTAATTTATTAATGTATTAATGTATATGTGTATTATTGTAATGCATGCATTTGATTAAGAATAATCAATGCACACAGCCAACCTAAACCATGATTCATAACTTTGCATTGAATTCATTTTGATGATTTGGAAATGTAAGTGGGTTAACTAGCTTAGGTGGAGTCGGTGGATTTTTATCTAAATGAGATTTGATAAACACAAAGCTTAAGTGTTAAGCTTATATATACAAAATATGTAATGCTATTTGAGATAACACTTCTCTATTTTTAAAAGAGTGTTTTTCTTCTTCTCTATTTTTGGTAAAAAACCGAGAGCTTCTTCTTCTTCAACCATGAGATTGCTTGGTGAAGTAAGCTTAAGTGTGCTTGGTTGTGAACTAAAGCAAAGACAGAAGAGATAAACAAGTTTAGGTTGTGAATCAGAGCAAAAATATAGAGAGAGAAGATAGCATCTAGAGAGAGAAAGCTTAGTAAGCTTATTGAAGCTCAAACCAAAGCTAGGAGATCCCGAACAAGCCAAAATTGGCATCATTACTTCAACGAGTGGACTACTTGAGGAAGTAAGCTTGTTGCTGTCCCGGATTGCAGAGCCAAAGGTGAGACATCACATCTTTGCTTTAATGTCCAAATTATTTTTAAAAGCTGAAACATGCATGTGTGCATGTCTAGATCAATTTGGGGCCTATTCCGCAGGTTTATGAAGATGGCCATAGCTCCCCTGCGCAGTCGCATGCCCGAAAGTTGATTTCGTGCATCATGCTTTTGCTGCTCACGAAAACAGAGCATGATGGGCTCACTATTCCATTCAAGTGGTATCAAAGCCATTTGATATCTGCATGCATGTGTGTTTTAGTTTCAGTGTTTGAGAAGTTGATATTTGTTCATATGTATGTTGGTTGCGGTTTGGAGTGTTGAATGGAGCTGTTTTGCAGTGTTTTGGAAACATTGAAATTCAGTGAAAGAAACAGAGCATCATTTGATACACTGAGCATCATTTGATACACTGAGTATCAATAATTTTTTGAAAACATATGATACTTGAGGCATGAAAAATGATACCTAATGCTCAAAGTGTCGATCTGAATTAGTTTGAGTGTGAATACTTGCATGCAATTGGGGTCGACACTTTCGACTTGATGCACATTGATGTCGACCTTTTTTGTTTGAAGAGCACCGATAAATGTTGCATGAAAACATTACCTAATGCTTAGAAGGTTGACCTGTTTGTTTTGAGTATGGCTATTTGCATGTAATTGGCATTAACAAATAAATAAGAATGGTCGATGTTTTTCTACAATCTATGTTTAAACCAGAATGACAAGAACAAAAACATGCAAGAATAGTAATGACTAGTTTACGGGGTACTGTTCATGTTAATGTTTTAAAAAAAAAGAGTAAAATTTTTTTTATTTTTTATTTTTTCTCTATTCACATATTATAATGAAATATCGAGATATTTCTGTTGTCACAACTTATACAAGCACTATTTTAAATAGTGAATTTTCTGTTACCTAAAAATTTGATTTATTGAAATTAAATTTTTTGGATTTGAAATTGTTTCAATTGAATAGAAAAATAAATACTCCAAATTAAAATTAAAATATATAGTGATTCCAATTAAATTTTGATTCAATGTAGAATTAATAGAATTCTAGTGAGAGTATACATATGAACATAAAATCAACAAATTGATATTGTATTAATTAAATCTCTCTCCAATAAGTTAATTGTTAATTTATTTAATTTGATCAATAAGTAATGTGGAGAATTTGAAATTAATATCATTGGATGATATATATATATTTTAAATTCCATTACTGAACAATATAAGATATATACATATTGATGTATACATTAAATGAGATCTAAAAAATTAAAATTCCCTTTTAAAAATATTAGGTTTAATCCTTCAAATACAGTTAAATAGGTTGTAGACATCTTATATGAGCAACCCAATATCTATTAGGTGAGGGTCTTCACGAGGTGTTATAGTCTATTTGACATGTTTCTTGATTAGGGGGTCTTTGGCTTCTAATATATGTTAAGTGAGGGGTTTGATTTCCACTCCTCTTCAAGAAAAGGTATTGGGTCTAAGCCTAACTAGGATGAAGTACCAATATCTGTTAGGTGAGATATCTTCTCTTAGAGGTAGATTGATCATGTCTTGTAAAGAGTTACAAATAGAACTGAGTTTCTGACTTGTTGGGCTTGCTTGACCAATATTTGTTAAGTGAGGTCTTGTGAGTTTGATGAGAATATGATCACCCACGAAAACTTGTAAAGGGTTACAGTTTTCTCATTAAGGGAGTATGAGATATAATTGAAGTAGTGGGAGAAATATTTAGTTTAAAGTCCATAACTGAATAGTATAATATATGTCGTAATACATTCTGATGTATTTTTCATTTTCTGCAAATCTCTTTTCTAGTGGAATAATAATGAGTAACCCTCTTCTCAAAATTCTTGATACCCACAGACTTATCGGATCTAACTTCAAGGTTTGGTATTAGAATCTTAGAATTATTCTAGATTTTGAGAAAATCGGTTATATTCTTCAAGGACCTATGCCCAGATCCCTTCTAGAGGAGGCTACACTAGAGGAGAGAGATACCTTCAAAAAATGGAAGGATGATGATCTCAAGGTAAGATCATATATGCTGGCATCTATGAGTGATGACTTGCAAACTCAGTATGAAGACGTGCATGATGCCTCATCAATCTATCGTTCTTTGGTGGATTTGTTTGGGGATAGTTCTAGTTACTAGCGGTGCAAGTTGTCCACTGCTTGATTTGGCATGAGGCTTAATCCAAGAGTGCCTCCAGAATCTCATCTTATAAAGATGATAAACCTCATAGGTTAGTTGGCCTCTTTAGGGTTTTCTATTTACTTCGAGTTGTAAATGAGTTTGATCCTTCAATCACTCTCGTCTAGCTTTGACCAGTTTGTTATCAATTATCATATGAACAAACTTGAGCGTACTCATCTTGAACTTATGAATGAAATCGTTTCATTTCATAGGAGAGTTTTAAAGGGTAAAGGGAAGGAGACTGTTCTTGCTGCGATGTCTTATGGTAAGACATCAAAGAAAAAAGCTAAGAAGTCTTCCGGGGTTAGACCTAAAGGAGGATCCTCTAACAAAAAGAAAAAGGGCAAGGGCAAATGAGTTGCCATAAGTCAAACCAATGATGAGTGTCATCATCGCAAGAAGTTGGGGCATTGGAAGAGAAACTGTCCTCTTTATTTGGAGAGCTTGAGATAGAGGAAGGTGTAAGGTACACTTTCTTGTCATGTTATAGAAACTGAATTAAATGTTGGTTTAGATTTAAATAGTTGGATAATTGATTCAGCTGTCACTTCTTATATTTATATGTCATTACAGGACCTTCACAGTAAGCAGTTGTTAGAGGAGGGTGCAGTGACACTGAAGATGGCAAATGGAGCAACAATTGCTGCCACTTGTTCAGGGACTTGCAAAATTATTTTGCCTTCGGGTCACATTTTTTTATTGTACAAAACTATGTATTTTGATACTGTTAATAGAAACATTTTGTCTGTCCATCAAATGTGTAAATAGGGTTACACTTTTATATTTGATGGGTGTAAATGTTGTATTTATTTGAGAAATAAATTGATTGGCAATGGCTTGAATGTAAATAGTTTATATGTTCTTGAGACTAATGAAATTAACATAACCAATACTATTAATAATAAACAATCTAGAAATAAAATTAATTCAAAACTTATATGACATCATAGATTAAGTCATATTAGAGATAAAAGGATTAAGCAGATAGGTAGAGATAGATTGATAAGTTCATTGGGTTCTGAACCCTATCCAACTTGTGAATCTTGTGTTCAAGGTAAGATGACTAAATCGCCCTTTGTTGGACAAGGGGATAAAGCCAATAAAGTTCTTGAATTGATACATACTGTTGTATGTGGTCCGTTTAGTGAAATGGCCAGAGGAGGTTTCTCATACTTCATAACCTTTATTGATGATCACTCATCGTATGGTTATGTGTACTTATTAAAGTAAAAATCTGAATCTTTTGAAAGTTTCAAAGAGTTCAGAGTTAAAGTAGAGAAACAAACAGGAAGGAGTATAAAGATTTTACGATCTGATCGTGGAGGTGAATACTTAAGTATTGAATTTCTAGAATTTCTTAAGATTAATGGTATACTTTCTTAGCTTACACCTCCTTATACAGCATAATGATGTATTAGAAAGGAGGAATCGTACTTTATTAGATATGATACGATCCATGATAAGTTTCACGGATTTACCTATATATCTTTAGGGATATGCCTAATTTGAAATTTTCAATTTGATTGAAGTAATCCAAGCTATCTATGTATTTTAAGCAATTATACTTAAATGAAATTTGATGTTTTCAAATTGAGAAATGCAAAGGAAGGGATATGTACAAGGCAAATTAGAGAAGGTAGAAAGAGTGAAGAAAGAAAGGGAAATAAGAGGGAAGATAAGGAAAATGGTAAGTTTTCAAGTTTCTCTTTTGATGTAGTAAGCTTAGTGAATTGTTAATGCTAGATTATAGTAGGAAATTAGTATTATTTTGATGTAGCATATTTAGTGAATTATTAAGGTAATTGTAATAAAATTTATATTACTCATGTTAAATTATGATTAAGAGATTCGAAATGAATATTGCTTTAACTTGTATATGATGTTGGAAATTGGTGGAAATTAGAACATGCGTATGTTATTGGTATAATTGTAGTAGAAAATCAAAGATAAGCAAATTCATGTTTTAATGCCTAATTGTAGTATGAAAATTTGATATGAATAAATTAATGTTAATAGTGCTAATTGTAGTAGGAAATTAGATATGGCAAAAAAATTTATGTTATTAATGTTAATGTGTAATAAGGAAAATTAAAGATGGATAAAACTGTATTAGTGATGTTAATTTTGTAGTTAGAAAATTAGGAATTTATATTATTTTGATGTGTATGTAGTGTTTAAATGAGAAATAGATATTGTGTTAATTAGTGAAAAATTCAATGATGAAGAAAAGAATGGAAGTGTAATAATAAATATATATGTAAATGGATGTTATTTATAGATTTGAAACGGCGTAATTATAAAATTGGAATTGATTCTCAGCAATTTTCGATAGGCCAAGTTTGTGTGAAATAATTAGAAGTATTTGGAATTTGATAATGCAGGTATTGTCGGAAAATGAATTGGCAAAAAATGGCAACATTTGATGAATTCGAAAATTTTCCTCCAAATGTGTGTTTTTCTGAAAGTCGTATATGTATAGGTATAGATATGTATGAAATGATGGAATGGAGTGAATATGGTAATAAGTCTATTTTAGGAAATTCATAAGATGTTGAGTTTGGGTAACTGGAAGTCATAGGAATGTGGCGGTAAGAATTAATGCGTAACTAAAAATGATTGTGTTAATTTGATTTTAGGTACATACCATTGAATAGGAACACACTCAAGGAGAGTGGGAATGGAAGTAAGTAGATCGTGCTTACATTTTTTATATTTTTAAATTTGCGATATCCAATGTTATGATGAAAGTGTGATTTTAACTTTTGGTACACCGGTATGGTTTTATGAAATGATTGTTGAATGATGAAAATGTGATTTTAACATATTAGTACGCCGATATAGTTTTAAGAAATGAAAGTTGAAAATTGTAAATTTAACTATTGTACGCTGATATCGCATTTAGAAAATAAATATGAAATATTGTCGATGTGTGAAATGTTTGAATAAGAATGTATTTTTATGGCTTAGTCATTAATTATGCTATTCTGACTTAGTTGGGTGTCATGTGAAATGCGAGGGTTGCGGACTAGTAAGAATTTTGTTTAACGCATTGCATGTATTTCTGTTATATTGATATAAGGATGACCGCTACATGCGTAACACGTAATTATGCTCTGAATCTGGATCACCGTGGGTGTAGGTGACACTAACTGACTAAGCCGTTTTAAATGTGTTTATATTATGAATAAATTGTATGTGATTTGGAAAAGTGTGAAAATACTTTAATTGTTTAAACCTTTATGTTTTCTACTGCATCAACATATAAAAATATGTATAATTTGCTTAATGAGATTATATTTCACTTTTTATTGTAAAAATTTTATTTTTTAGATAATAGCACATAAGGAGGACCAAGTACGGAAGCAGAAGTACTAGGAATATTTAAAGTTTTTGGATATATGTAATTGTAGGTTAACTAAATAATGTGTATAGACTTGTATGCATAAGAAATTTTGTAAATTAAATTATGTAGGGTTTGTGTAATAAAAGTTATGCATTGTATATTATATGTGAGAATAATATTTGAGGTTAAGTGTATGTAAAAGGGGTGTGGCAGGTTACTTGATGATAATGGTTATTACTATGTACAATATTCATTAAGTTAGTAAATAATATTATTTCAATACTTTGATCATATGGCAATTTAATTATTTTTGTAAAGAATTAATTTTCTGGCTAAGAGGTGCTAGCACATGTATGCGTAGGAAATATTTCTGTAATAATTCGGATACTGTAAATATGATTTACGGATATATGAAGACTTGGAAAAGATATGTTGTTGTAAGGATATTAATAAATAAATTGTTAATTTATTAATGATTAGATAATTGTTATTTAATCAAACGGATTATTACTTGACAAATAGTACCATGTGATGTTTCCAATTGTCTTTTTATAATTAATGTTTGAAAGTCAAACATTGTAAAGTGATGATTACATTTAATTTATATATGATATAATATTAAATAATAATCATTATATTTTATTTTATATTGTATAAAATAAAATATATTTTCTCTCTCTACACTCTCTCTTACTTTTACATACATATATATGTGTGTGTGAAGATATTTGTTGCATTAATTAAATTAATGAAAATGGATTGGATTTTGGAATCCATCCATGAGAGCTTGCCATGTGTAATCCACTATCTTTGTTTTTGAATAAAGAGAATAGATTTAGCAATCTATCCATAGCCCTTGCCACATGTAATCCACTAAGCTTGTTTTGAACAAAAATGAGTGGATGGAAATAGGTATACGTGGGGATTCATTTTGGGTTAAGTGAAAATTGCTTTTTACAATTTTATGAATGTCTCTTGCTTTTAATTTGGGAAATGAAAAACAAGGAACAATGCTTCTTCTTATCCCTTAGCCTTGTACGCCATTGTTAATGGTTAGAGAGCTTTTTTTTTTTTGAACAAAAGTTCTTAAGTGAGTAAGAAAAGAAAAGAGAGAAAGAAAAAGTGTCCAAACATGAATCTGATTAACCGAAACCTGTCGCCAACTACTTGGTATGTGTGACACGCCCTTAAGCTAACAAGTAGCTCGCTCTAGAGATTGACATCTAAGGTATGTGTACTTTGCAAATGTCGATCTTTTACTTAAAGAGTTTAAAAAGTTTAAAATGCACATACATATATGTCATGGTCCAAGGGGAGCCTTTTCGCACTTGCCGTGTGATGGCAGTGGTTCCTCTTTCCTGTTTTCAGTGGGCGCGTGCCGGGAAGTGATCCCGTGAGTCATGCCTCTACCGATGTCAGGTCACCTTTCAAAGTCATAATTTGGGTTATAATATGAGAAAATGAGAAATTGAGATTTATTATTGATTTTGTAAGTGTGATTTATGTATTAGATAAGTTCGTGCAGAATTATAAAATTATTGTTTGATATGACCTGGGTATCCTTAAGTTGTGTTATCATTAAAGACCATGTGCACATATGTAATTGTTGACTCGGAAATAAGGGGATAGCGATACGTAACACCCTTGGATAACAGAGTTGTATAGAGATGCATTTAGGGGGACAGCAATACGTAATGTCTTTAAATACCAAAGATTTCTATGAATGTTTTGACAGTGCTGAAATTGGTTTTATCACAATGTAAAGTTTTAAATGTGATGTTAAATTTTATTTCATTACTATACAGTTTTCAAAATGGTTATAATTATAGAAGATTTCTAATATGATTTTGATTATTAACTATAAGCTAATTTAATAACAGCAGAAGTTGATTTTCTGATTTGTATATTTTATTATATCATGATATCCACTTATTGAATCTCTTTAGACTCACCCCAACTTTAATCTCCAGTTTTGTAGGAACTTATATCTACAGAGCTATTTTAGCATCTTGAAGACATGAGCTGAGGAAAGGGTCTAGAACGCAGTCACTAGGGTTATTGGGTCCATATCATATATAGTAGTATATGTTTCATTATGTCATATGGCGTCTAGTTGACGTCGAGTATTGTATTTATTATTATGGTCATTCCATTGTATATTTAATTCATTATGTATTCTAACATAAACATTTGTACTGTATATAGTGTCAGTGGAGGCATATTGCCCCCTAGAGCTGCATAAGTACGTTTATAAAATGTGTTGCACATTTATATATTGTATTAATGTTTAGACAGGTTGAGTAAGGTTTAGGATGATAGAGTGGTTCTATTACTTGTCGGTAATACTTCAAATTTAGAGGATGTTACAAAATTGGTATCAGAGCATGGTCTAGAGGTCAGTGACAGCACTGGGGGAGTGTTAGTCAATGTCTTGTATGTGGTATGCCCAGGAATACTTACATGCAAGAGCTACCTCTCCGGTACCCTTGTTCCTTAAGTCATGTCTTATTCAGTCTAGCATAGAATTTTTTTTGAATAGTTATTAATTCTATTTACTTCTATATAGATATGATGCTATCTTGATGTAGACCTAGAGATGATGATGTACCGTAGGATGCAGGGTTAGACCGGAGGGTGGTTATACCTTTTATAGAGACAGTGAGGAGTGATAGATAAAAGTTGTCTTCGTTGGCCCAGTTGGCAATACCCAAGAGGGGGGTGAATTAAGTTATTTAATTTAAAGATTAAGACATATGTAATGTAATAAACTGAATAAAACAATAGAGAGAGAAAGCAAACGCTGAATTTATAGTGGTTCGGCATTGTTAGCCTACATCCACTCTCTCAGCTTTGGTTCACCACCGAGGTTCTACTATCTCCTTATTTATAGAGTTAAGTGGAACCCAATACAACTCCATCTGAGGTGAAAGACAACCTTATACTTCCCTTTTTCTCGGGTGAAGAGAAACCCACTTCTATCTTTGTTTGATTCAGGTAAAGACGAATCAAATACAATTTAGAATATTAACTCTGATTAAACAACTCTCTTAACAAAGCAAATATATCAATGACCATGTACAATTTTTCTCTCACAGAAAGGAATAAAAATTAGTTGCAGTAGAGAGAGAACTACTATTCACGTTAAGAATGTTTGAAGAATATTTCAGCAATAATCACAATAAACACTTATCATCCTCTTTCTCTTCTTGTATTTTATTTATATTCATTCTCTTTATGAAGACTAGGATGTTCAATGATTTGATTAGGTGTATTTAATGTTTTCCATAAATGTTGCAGAAGTTACTATTGAGCTTTAAATCGTCAGGAAGTATCGATCCCTTTCGTAATGTATCAATCCATTTGTACGAGGATTGAATCTAAGTTGGTCTTCAATCTGAGTATTGATTCGTTTTTCTTTATGTATCAATCTAGTTCACTTCGTAAATAATTTTCAACATTCTAAATTGAAACATATCGATCTTTTCAATCTTGGTATCGATCTAGTCTGCTTTGTAATTATTTTATAACTTTGTAAAATTGCCATGTATTGATCTCCTTAAACTTAGGTATCGATTTGGTCTGCTCCATAATTATTTTATAACTCTTTGGAATTGCCATGTATCAATCTTCCTGAACTTAGGTATCGATTTGGTCTGCTCCGTAATTATTTTACAACTCTTTGGAATTACCATGTATTGATCTTCTTGAACTCAGGTATCGATCCATTTAACTTGATGATTTCATCTTTATCTTCTTTTTTGTGTATATCGATCTATTCACTTCCTTATATTGACCTTTTTAAGATGTATTGATCCAATTGATAAGGGTATCGATCCGCTTTGCTTTGTTATTCCATCTGAAGCTATTGACTTGCAGATATCGATCTCTTTGCCTTCAGGTGTCGATCTTTTATAAATGTATCGATCTGATTTATTGATGTATAGAACTAATTTGCTAAGGTATCAATCATTTGGGTCCAAGTATTGATCCTGCGAAGCTAAAAATACTTTTCATAGAGTTTGTTTAGTTAGATCACAAGCACAATTACAAACAGTTTTTCTTGATTCTCAACACGCTTAAATTCATTTTAGCCTCATGATTTTACTTAACATTATAATAAGTTCAGTCATCATCGAAAACAAATGATTACTCGTTATGATATCATCAATTTTATGTTTAAATTACTAACATGATATCATCAGTCCGCAAAAAAGAGAGAGACAAATGATAACATAATAAGAAACAAGATGAAATATAGGACAATGAAGTGGAATATAGAATAAGCCATTCAATAGAAAATAACGATAAGAAGCAAGCAAGTGCCAAAGGCTCACCTTTGGGTTTGTGAACATTATATTTGTTGGGTATATGGTCCAGTATATGTAAGGCCTAAGAGATTGAAGGCCCAAAAGGATTTTATAAACAAGTGTTCTGAGGCCAACTTAAAGGTCTCGCTATAAGGGATGACAAGAAGATTAGGAGTAGTAAGTGCTGGACCTTTCGAAATCGTATAATGTGTTGGAGATATATCCTAGAACCAATCATGTCATATAGTTCAAGGATATCGTCCTTATGTATATATAATTCTGTAATTAATTGTAAACTTGTTTACGATTAAGTTTACAATTAATAAAATGACTTTTATATCATTTTGCATTTATAGTTGCTGATATATATTGTATATATAAAATGTAGAATAAGATCATGTGATGTATTATGATGTCAGGACTCTATCTGTAAAAAGTTGTAGATATGAGTACAGAGTCTTGATTTGAATACATCCGAATGAGTTTCTGGTTGAGGTGATGTCATATGGGACTATGGCATTGCATGACTGGTATGTTTGATGCTGCCAAGGATTAGTATTGGATGCTAATAGTTGGGTAATGAGTCTTATGTCACAAGAGTATAAACATGGGTAATACGTTGGAGAACGTGTTACTGGGCGTAACCAAATGTGACAAATCACATGGGTGATTATCCACAGTCAATGATACGTCACATAGCCGTACTAGTGTACTACTAGTCCTTTGACCTGAAGTGTTACGAATGCCCTCTGCACTGAGGTATATTGTTCACTTGTGTATATCGCACCAGACTAGTCACGCCTGGTGAAAGAAACTTGCTAGCAATGTGTTTAGGTGTATGAGGATAAATGATAGCCAAGAAAGAATCTGCTGACTCAGATTTTAGAGCTTGAGATCCTAAGTGAAACTGTCATATACAGGAATAAAGTTTTTGGCCAAAGCATGTATGTCCAGAAAGGTGTTTTGCAGGTATATGAATTATGTATATGATTGAGATTCTGATCTTATGATTGAGTTAGAAGTTTGATGATACCATGACCTGCACTCGATTGGGAGTCGATAGTAGAGGGACATTACTAAATGCATATACGACTATATTGATTCATTAGTGTCCTAGGGTCATGACGTCTTACTAGAAGTTGGTCATGATTATTGAGAACTTTTGTTACAAAGAGTTGTACCAAAGTAATACGAAGGAGTTCGTATGCACTCATGTCCAGTTCACAATGGACCTAAGGGTCACACGTTAATCGGTTACTTGATGATGATGACATTTGCTAATATACAATAATCATTAATTGGTTAATGATATTGTTCTGATACCATGATTGAGTAGCAATTTGATTATTTATTGTAAAGAATATATTTCCCGGCAAGGATGAGCTAACACTCGTAAGTATAGGAAATGTTTTGGTTAATTATGGGATAATGTAAATATGATTTACAGATATTATATTGTTATATATTGACATAATACTTTAATATTGATTAAAGTAATAATGTAATAATAATATCTTAAATATGTAATGATTATAATATTGTATTACATATATTAAAGTAATATATATATATATATATATATTTAATCATTACTATATATATATATATAAATATATGTTGTATAAGATATTTGTATGAGTATATATCTATATATGTATATATAGATATATGTATATCATACGCTCATTTTCTCTCTCACACACATGCCCATCAATGAGCTCGACACTTGGATTGCTTTTGTTTAAATTGTTAAAATAAGAGGCAAGTCGACAAGTGGGCAATTAAATAAGAAAGTCAGCAGGCAACAAGTGAGCAATTGGATTGGTATAAATATAAGTAATAGACTTAAGTGTTTAGGCTGGTGAAATTTTGTATTGGATGCAAAAATCTTCTATAACCGACATCTTCATCTTTTTCTCTGTAATTTCCTTATAAAAGGATTTTGTGTGTGCTTGGTTGTGAACCAAAAACAAAGGGAAGAAGAAAGAGAGGCTAAAGAGAGAAAGCTTCGATTTTGATTTGGTGAAGCTAAAACCGATCCCATAATGAAGCCGAAACCACTGGCACCAACACCAACGTGTGTGAACCTAAGAAGGCAAGTGAAGGAGTTCATTTGCCATTCTGGTTTGCTAAGGAAAGAAGTAAGACTTCTTGACTTTGCATTTTATGTTTATATTTGAAAAAGTTTTAAATACCAAAACATACACATAGCATGTCTAGATCCAAAGGGTAGCCTTTTCGCATGTCCGTGTGATGGACATAGCCTCCCTAGTGGAGGTGGCGCACTTGGGAACTGATTTTGTGCGTTGTGCTTCTTCTGTGAACAAGAAATAGAGCATGGTTTTTCCGACTTGTTTCCTTTATAATGGGCATTGGGTTAGATCTTATTTGGAGGTTACTCTAACAAGGTCTCGGCCACAGCTTATTAAGGTATCAGCTACAGCTTATAAAGGTCTCGGCTATACCACAGTCTATGAAGGTATTAGCCATAACTTATAAAGGTTTCGGACATGCAACATTTTGGCTCATCTCATCTTAGATAAGGAATCTTGAGACCTCATAGTAATTACATATTAGTGAAAGATTCATCTCTTTCCCGTACATTCCCAAATTATTCTATAATAGGGATTCTTACCGAATAATACTTCTTACATAATAAGAATCCTATGAATATGATGCCACTAAATTCGGAAGCCGATGCTTAACTTATGGAATCTCTGTGATTCTCACACAGTGGGATTCTAGTTACCATATTTCATAGTATTCTACCATATTAAGGAGATGATAACTTATATAAACGGGGATCAGCTACAACTAGGCACGACTATTGAAACTTTAGCAAAAAGATACGGTAATTCTCTTTAGCTATTTTTCTCTCACAAATCATAAAGTAAAACTATAACTTAAGCATCGGAGGGTTTTCGCCGTATAACCGATTTTTTACCCCCTTACCTTCTAATTATGATCGCAGGTTACGCAAGCAAGTGGAGAAGAAGAAGATCGTTATTGGTACACGAGATCCATAGAAGAGATTTTAGCTGCATCAACAATGTTATTAGAAAACACCTTAAAATTTAAATGGGTATGGATATATATATATATATATGTATGTATGTATACGGCCAAGACTGTATTAAATTATACATGTTCTGACCTATGAGGTTATGCCTAGATTTTGAAAGGTTACTTGATAAAATAGATTTTCTTTCTATAGATTTTGAAAGGTTACTTGATAAAATAGAAAATTTTACAATAAGAAAGAAATGTGAATTTAGAGGAATAAATTGTCTAAGCAGTAAAGCAAGGACATTGTTGAGATATATTCAAATGAAAACATAAGAAATGAACACTCAGTTAAAGGTAGGACTTGAAAGATGAAATAGAATTTGTTTATTTTCAAATAGATCATGAACAAATTAGAAATAATAGAAAAATAACTTGGTGAGGGATAGACCTAAGAGACAGATAAATCCACCAGAGAATTATGGATATGTTGGTGAAATAACATATGTATTAATTATGGTAATACAAATTATAATGATATGTTAAGCTTAGAGGCTGAAATGGGAAGTAGCTGACACATTTAAAATTTGGTAGAGTAAGATAATTAGAATGTTATAATTCAGTGCTGAGACTAGCTGGTAGAGGACAGATAGTAGGTGGTTGGGGACAAAGTTCTACTAGTAGATATGGATGGGCATGGGTTATTGTTGTCACTCCCTAACCCTAGGGTCCTCTTGTTGGAGATGTGCCCTAGAACCAATTGTATCATACGGTTTAGTGATATCATCCTTATATATATATAACTTTGTAATTAATTGTAAATTAGTTTATGATTAATAAAATGACATTTATATCATTTTGCATATACAGTTGCATATATATATATATATATATAGATATTATATATAAATATAGATATTATATATAAAATACACAATGAGATCTCATGATGTATTATGACGTTAGGACTCTATCTGTAAGGAGTTGTAGATATGAGTATAAAGTCTGATTTAAATACATCTGAATCAGTTCCCAATTGAGGTATTGTCATATGGGAGTATAACATTGCACGACTGGCATGTTTGATGCTATCAAGGATTAGTATTTGATGCTAATAGTTGAGTGACGAGTCTTATGTCACAAGAGCATAAACATGAGTAATACATTGGAGTGCGTGTTACTGAACGTGACCAAACATGATGAATCATATCCACAGTCAATGATACGTCACACAACCGTACTAATGTACTATTAGTCCTCTGACCTGAGGTATCATAGCTGCCATCCGTACTGAGGCACATCGTTCACTTGTGTATATCGCACCGGGCTAGTCATGCTTGGTGAAAGAAGCTTGCTGGCAATGTGTTTAAATGTAAGAGGACAGGTGATGACCAAGACAAAATTTATTGGCTCAGATATTAAAGCTTGAGTTCCTAGGCAGGGATGTCATACATGGGAAATGAAATCTCTAGCCAGAGTACGTGTTTCCAGAAAGGTATTTTTTTGAATACATGATTCCCGTATATAATTCGAGACCCTATGATTGAGTTAGGGATTTGACGATTCAATGACCCGCACTCGATTGAGAGTCAACAATAGAGGGACTTTACTACATGTACGTACGATTATATGAATTTATTAGTATCTGGGGGTTGTGGCATCATGCTAGAGGTTAGGCATGATCATTGGGAACTTTGGTAATAAAGAGTTGCACTGAAGAGATACAAAGGAGCTCATGTCCACCCATGTCCAGCTCACAGTTAACCCAGGGGGCACACACATAATCGGTTACTTGATGATGATGGCTACAGCTACTATACAATAATCATTAACTAGTTAATGATATTATACAGATATTGACCGAGTAGCAATTTGATTCTTTATTGTAAAGAATATATTTTCTAGCAATTTAATTTTGGGATATTGTAAATATAATTTGCGGATGCAATAATATTAATATATTAGTATTATATTTTAATATGATTAAAGTAATCATAAAATATAAATATTAATTATATTAATATAATAATAAATATCTAAAATGTATTATTGATATATATATATATTGTTAAAGTAATGATATATATATATATGTATATATGTAAGATATTTATTAATATATGTGTATGTAAATATATATATATATATTAAAGTAATGTGTGTATATATACATATGTAATTCTCTCTCTCTCTCTCTTTCTCTCTCTCATTTTAATAATTTGACTAATGTATATATATATTATATTAATAATGTATTAATATATTAATGTATTAATGCATATGTGTATTATTGTAATGTATGCATTGATTAAGAATAATTAATGCACACAGGCGACATTAACCATGACTCATGTTCTTGCATTAAATTCATTTTTGATATTTTGGAGATGCAAGTCGATTAATTGGCATAGGTGGCATCGGTGGAAAAATGAAACAAAGCTTAAGTGTTAAGCTTATATATACAAAATACGTAATGCTATTATATATACACTTCTCTGTTTTAAAAAGGTTTGTCTTTTTTTTTTCTTTATTTTGTAAAAAACCAAAAGCTTTTTCTTCTTCAACCATGAAATTACTTGGTGAAGCAAGCTTAGGTTGCTTGGTTGTGAACTAAAGCAAAGATAGAAGAGAAAAGCAAGCTTGAGTTGTGAACCGGAGCTAGAACAGAAGAGAGAGAAAAAGAAATTATAGAGAGAGAAAGCTTGGTGAGCTTGTTGAAGCTCAAAACGAAGCTTGCAAATCCCAAACAAGCTGGAACTAGCTTCATTACTCCGACATGTAGATCACTTGAGGAAGCAAGCTTGTTGCTGTCCTGGATTGCAAAGCCAAAGGTGAGACATCTCATATTTGTTTTTAAATTTTGAATAGAGCAAAATGTTGAAAGCCGAAACATGCATGTGTGCATGTCCAGATCAGTTGGGAGCCTATTCCACAGGTTCATGAAGATGGCCATGGCTCCCCTGTGGCGGTTGCATGCCCAAAAGTTGATTTTGTTCATCGCGCGTACGCTGCTTATAGAAACAAAGCATGATGAGCTCAGTGTTCCATTCACCTCCTATGACAAACACACAAACCCTCGTGATACACCCTCTTTATCCAGAATGTACCACAAGAGCTTGTAAGCTATCAAATCAATATTCACAACATGAAAATAGTTTACATATATAACCTCCCATCCATGGAGGCATTACCAAAGAATTGATTTTCGTGATCAACTCATCCATAACATGCGTAATTAATATAAATATCAAATCAAAATAAACTATTTCATAGGGGTTGAACAAGATAAAAAAATTCTTACATAACGTTTAGTTTACAAACCCTTCCCAGGAATCCAAAAATACATCAAATCCCAAAATTTATTCAAATCTAGTGGACTCAAATAATAATAGCTACGAGTCAAGGAAAATAAACCTAGCTAGTGTGTCGAGAGCACTCAATTGCCACTTCTAGTCTAGCAGGACTAACGCTCCTAGCCTAAAAGCTAAAATGGTGAGGGGTGAGTATACAACTATACTCAGTGAGTCAACGCATACGTACATAGATATACATACATGCATACACATTTCTAAATTATGATATTGAGATTTTATTTATTAATATGCTTAAGTACATATATACAATTCATTTACAACAATGATCGTAAAACAATTATATTTGGTCTGCAATTTAGTTTAAACATACTACATGGGCTGGTCATATTATCTCGAGCGCTACCTTAGCCGAGGGAACGTCGAAATCCATCAGTGAGCCTATTATGCATAAAATCATGCACAATGCATTCTTTATAAACTAAAAATCGTATCTTGTGCATTGTAAAACTCATTTAATTCATATAAAATAAGTAAGTATAAAACAAGCTTGTCTTACTAATGTTGGCCCGAGTAGTCACTTGGTGATAAAATAACTGTCCTCCTTATATCATCAAGTCCATGAGATCTATATTAAGTTGACAGGACTTTCCATAGGCTCACATGGGCTTACCATGGCTTATCCTCCCTTATACGACCCTACTACGGTACCAGTAACCTCTGCGGTCTCTTACAGGCCCGTCTATTGGTTACAGCCCTATATATACAGTAAATATCCTAGCCCACTGGCCATATAATAATATCCAACCTTAATGGCTTCACATCACCAATATACATGCACAATTTAAAATAATTCATTTTAAATCAAAGTTTTCATATCATATAATCAAATCAGGCCCTCCATTGCCATTCAGCATATATATTAAAACAGTTTAATCACTATTAGACCATCATATCAAACCATACATTTCAAAACACATGTTTAACACACAAATATACATGTAAGTATCACATCTAATGTATTTACCACTTATGTATGTATAAATCCATTGACAACTTTAGGGAGGGCATCCACTCCCACTATGTTTCCTCATGTCCACTCGACACGTCACTTAGGTTCTTGAAACCTATTAAAACACGTATATGTAAATATATATATATATACATAATTAATTTCATAATTTTAAATTAATTTAACATAATGTATTGAATGCATGTTTCATGGAAAATCATGTCAATTGTTCATAGTTGACACATGTAACATAGAACGAGGCTAATCTAACAATCATTTAACCGATTTCCATCAAATAAAATCTCATGGCCATTTTATTTACATTTCACATTTTTGTCTATAGCAGAATGTGTACATGTATATTCCAACTTTGGTATTTAAGTCTAAAACTAGTTATGCCCTTCAAATAATTATTCAAAATATATATACTCATTATATACCTCTAATTGTCTTAACTTATCAAACGAATCTAGATTTCCTACGCGAAATCAATTTTAAATCTCGAATGATCAGTAACTCTTAAACCTATTATGTTCAAATCTCCAAAATTATACATTAATAGTGTTGACAAACTTACTAGGTACGGGTAGAAGTCCTTAGAATGTCGAATCTCTGTTTAATCGACAAAAACTCCAACTTGTATGTGAAACCCTAATTATATTCTTACTAAGTCTTGTGTGGTCTAGCCCACATTTGGTATCACATTATAGAGAAGAAGGTTGTGAATCACTTGGTGAGCAAATTTTGTCAAAAACTTAAGAGAATGAACTTGATTTTTGAGAAAATCAGTGAGAGAGAGAGAAAAGTTGTTGTTTGTAGAGAGAGAAGGAAAATGGGCGAATGAGAAGACTAGGAAATCAATTTTCTCTCATGGTTATTTATATAAAGGGATGAAAGGACATTTTTGCCCTTCAAATTTTGTCCAAATTGTGTTTTGTCGACCAAAAGGGTTGATATTTTAACTAAAGTGTTGACACTTTTGAAAAAGGTGTCAACATTTTCTTATGGGTATTGATATTTTTGAAAAAATAGAATGTTATTGAAATTTTCGACAAAAAGTATCAATACTCTCTTCCTATGTATCTGCACTTTTTCCAAAAGTGTCGATATTTTTGGTGAAAGCGTCAACACTTTCTTTCGAAGATATAGATACTTTTGAAAAACAAAATGCTTGTGTTTTTCCTGAACAAATGTATCGATACCCTTTACTCAAGTATCAACACTTTTGGCAAAAGTGTCGATACTTTAATAGACAGAATATTCAATTTCATATTCGATTAAATATGTCGATACTTCCCCTCAGACCCCCGCAAGGGCATTACCCCTTGACCCCGCTCGCTAACCAGCTAATAAGATCACAGATTACATCAGCATAGGGCATTATACGAAAATTCATATATGTCAAATTCAAATTACTTGAGTTGTTCGATTCGCATACTATGCGTTAATTTATTTTGCCTAAGTCTCGTTTATGTGTCAACAATTCTTGTATTCTTGTATATTTGATATTGAATATCATTGAATGACCATTCTATCTTTATATTTGAAAGATAGGGTTTACAATTATGCTAACTTAATAGTGCTGGAGATTTTGAGTTTCAATATTACATTGAAGATGTACTGGCTATCTGAAGCATTGTGTAATTGTAGATTGTAGAGAGAATATTATTACTCTCCACACTCCTAAGGAGCCAATTCAAGTGTACCTAAGAGATAAGAGTAAAGCCCTACATGGCTTGATACTTGCGGCCCGTGCTTTCAGGTAATCTAGAAAAAGGAGTACTAGCTATTTAGCTTATTTGCTGTATTTTATATTTATTGGATAGAAGGTTGATCCGATTCTAGTAATTACGGAATATTTAGATATTTTCCTAGAATGAGTAGGAATATACAGAGCACATTCATAGAGTGTTACTGAAAATTTGTAGAGGATTTTTCCAAAGTAGCTGATCTGTTGACACAACTGACATTAAAGAATGTCTAGTTTGTATGGTTTAAATGCTTGTCAGTGTAGTTTTTAAAAACTCAAAGAGCGGTTGATTACAACTTTTATATTAGCTTTGCCGTCAGGACTTGAGGGGCACTGCCTGCATAGTAAGGTCCACTGGTTTTTAATGGTGGCAACTCAATAGCCAAGGTGGGCTGGAGAAGGTGAACACCAAGGGCCAGGGTCGAGGTTGTTATATAATAAGGCGTAGTAGATAAAGAAACATATAGAGCAGAACATAAAAGAAAGCCAATGCAGAATATGTAGCAAAATGCCTTACATGTTAACAAGTCTAAGTTAAGTATCGGTGGCCAACAATGACATTATAGAGTCTAGACGTGCCTGAGTATCACTATGGATTTTGTGGTTGGCCAATCGGGGTGAACGGTATTGACTTTGGAAGGCATGTTAGGGCTCTATTTGAGAACCTATATGACTGGAAATGTAGATATCATCAGAAGTATGGTTGAATTAGTTAATACTAGTCAGAATTCAACTTATAGAACAGTAGATAAAGAGATAAGAAAACTTCATTCTAGATGCCAAAGATTTTATAGGGCAATACCCTAAGAACCTAGAGGCCACTTGAGAATTGGAAGAGGCAATGAGAAAAATGATTTACCCATAGTTATTCACTGATGGAAATATGTCACATATCCTAACCTAATTTGATTTAAGGACAAATCATTTTAAGGGGGAGAATTGGAACGATTAAAATTTTACATAATAATTATAGTAAAGTCTTGGTGAGTGGAATAAAATTTTTCTGAACTTAAAGGATCAATAATTTGAAAAATAAAGTAATTATAAATAAACCAAGGGATGTTGCATGAGTTTTGGCTTAATAGGCCGATAGGATTTACAAGAAAAATGAGTTAAATAAATTAACCTTTTAAATTAAATGATTTTTAATTAATTTATTAATTTTTATTACCAATTTAAATGCTTAATTGGATGAATAGTGTCGGCCCATGTTTTGCATTTAATGAGTTATTTTACTTTATTTCATTCATTCCTTCTTTTGAAAAACAAAAGGGAAACATTCTAGCACATTTTAGAGAGAGATGAAGAAACAAAAAGCAAAACGGGCAAATGAGGAAGAAAGAGAGCAAACCGTGAGAGAATTTAGTAAGAGGAAATGAGGAGAAAAAATTTCGGTAAGGAAGCTTGGCCGATCAAGAGAGAAGAAAGAGAATGGACCCATTTTCACCTTGTCTTGGCCGAGTTTATCACAAGAAGAGAAAGAGAATAGCAAAATGGGAGAGATGAGGGAAGTTACGGAGAAAGGTCAAAGCCAAGGAAGCAAAGTATATGCATTCTTTATTCTCTGGTTTATTCATCAAAGAGTGAAAAAGAAATAAAAGAAAAATTAGAAGCAGAAGAAGAAGAAGCAGCAACGGCGGCATAGTTCAAGCCTTTTATAAACTCTTTGATACTTTGTTCGACAATGGTGAGATGCGAGTTGTGTTATTGGTGGACAGGAGAAATTAAGACCACTTTGAAGGCATTATTTTAATAATACTGATGGACTGATCTATGTTGTTGACTCATTAGATAGAGAAAGAATTGGTAAAGAAAAGCAAGGATTTCAGGCCATCATCAAAGATCCGTTTATGCTCAACAGTGTTATTTTGGTGTTTGCTAATAAATAGGACTTGAAGAAAGAAAGAAAGGGCATTGATTTGAATTTGGTTGTGAATGGAGGAAAATTATAGAAAGGGAAGAAATTTCCATGGTGAAGAGAGAGAAAAATCAAGAAAGAAAATGAGAGGTATCACATGCTCGATGAAATGCTGAAGCTAGATATAGAAATGCGAATGGAGAAAAGGAAGGAATTTATAGATTTTCAACATGCAAGATGAGTGTGGTTGTGTTTAATATTAACTTTAAAAAACATGAATTTGCGTTGGTAGGATTGGCTTGTGAATGGTATGTGTGGTGTGATTTGTTAGTGATAAAATAGCTTGAATAAAGCATGGTTTAATCATACGACAATGTTTATGTGTTTGAGTTGTGAAAATTGAGATGTAGACATGCATAGAGTGTTGGCCACAATTGTACGCCATGTGTATGTGTTTTGGGGTAGTATAAATGTAAAAAGGGCAGCGAGTTTAATTAGTGAGTGTTACTTTGCTGGAATCCCTGAACAAGGTTCGGAAATATAGAGATTGAGCGAGTTTTGAGCCTAGATTTGATGAGCCACAAAATTCTATGAAAACTAGACATATAGGGAAATAATTAATATGAAAATTAGGTTAAGACGCTCAATGATGAACTCCTAGAAAAATTCGGAATAGAGCTACCCTATCGTAGACCTGCATCTTTTCTTGTTGTGTCATTTGTTCAAAATCAGTTATAACTTAAGCGATCGAATTTGAAATTCGAATCCGTAAAGTATAATAGAAACTAGACTCATAATAAAGTGTACTGTCAAAAATTTAGATTATGATACATTGACAATTTAGCACAATATGAGTTTAAAGTCACTCGCTGCACAATAAACATCACTTAGGTATTCATAACATGAATAATCGGATCCAAAATCTGAATCTGTAAAGTGTGGTAGAGATTATACTCAAAATAGAGTGTGCCATCAAAAATTGAGGTGGTGATGCATTATTGATTTAGCATAGTGCAAGTTTAAAATCACTCGTTGTGCAAGTAAACCTCACTTAGGTTGACCAGAAGGGAAATTTCGGTCGGGGTTCTGTAGTAACTTAAGTTACTTTAGTTTTATCAAAGTAAAGTGTACATGTATTTATTTATACATCCAATTAAGATCATAAAACCTAACATAAGCCATTATTGTAGATCTCTGATTGGAACACCCACTGACCACGCTTTGGTATGAGTTGGTTGAATTTCAACTGGTAAGTGGAATAATTTTGTTTTACAATGATTCTAAACTTATATTACTTTGTTTAAGGAACCCTTTAGAATTTATAAGAGCATAATTATATATATATATATATATATATTATTGAATTGAGCTTGAATCTTGGTGAAAAATCAGACTAGTTGTGATTTTCGGTAGGTCAAGTTTGTGTAAAATGATTGGGAGTGCTTAGTGCCCTGTTTTAGGGTCATTTTATAGAGATATTAAAGTATTTAAATTATGAAAATGGCCCTTGAGGCATTGATATCTAATTACACGATTTATTTATAAAGTTGATATAATGGTAGGGTGACATTGAGTTGCCAAAATAAATATAAATGTATAATATATATATATATATATATATATTTGAATTTTTTGTGGCTATAATGTATAGCCAAAGCAGACCTTTGAGGCTCGTAGGTGAGTGAATAATTGTTTTGCAAAAATTTATGAGAAATTATTGGTTGATTAGTGGGTGCTAGAAACCCATTGAAACTTTCAAAATTTACTTTGGATTTGGTTCTATAAAAACTTATGATGGATGTGGTTTTGAAATTGTTTCTGAATATGCTGATATATATATATATATATATGTAACTATGACGCAAATATACATATATACACATATATTTATATTATAATATATACATATGTTTGTGAAGTATATATATATTTATGATATATATATTGATATATTGTTATAATACCTATACTTTATGATATGTATAAAGGAGTATAGTTTATTAAACTCTATAAGTGTTTTAAATTTGAAAACTGTTTTTGGAAATGTCGATAACGTGTTGAGCCATTGTGAAGGTACGAGTTGTGAAATGATAAGGTTGTCGCATATGAGTTGGATTGTTGTGAACCTATGAGTCGTGATTTGGGTTATAATATGAGAAAATGAGAAAATGAGATTTATTGTTGATTTTGTAAGTTTGATTCATGTATTAGATGAGTTTGTGTAGAATTAAAAAATTGTTGTCTGATATGACTTGAGTATCCTTAAGTTGTGTCATCATTAAAGACCATGTGCACATGTGTAATTGTTGACTCGGAACCAAGTGGACGGCTATATGTAACGCCCTTAGATTCTGCAGCCTTAGATGTTTTTTTGTAGTATTGCTCTTCCACAACACCTTAACCGTTGGTATTGTCATGCCTCGAACCTAGGGTCCACTTATGATAATTACCAAAACCCACATGATGCATTCTCTATGCCCAAAATGTATCAAGAGAGTCTGTAAGGCTTTCCTGTCAACCAATAAAACTTGAAAACAATTTATAAAATAATAGTTCACATCCATGAGATTATCATCAAAGAATTGATCTCCATGATCAATTTATCCACAACAAATATTAATTAATAAAATAATATTATAAAAATCATTTTCCATTCGGGTTGAACAAAACGATAAATATTTATATAAACATTTAGTTTACAAATACCTTATAACTTCTAAATAAAAATATCTCTAAGTAAATATATATATCTAGTGGACTCAAAGTATATATGTGAGTCAAGGAAGAAAACCTACCCAAAGCGTCATAAGTTCTCTACTGCTACTACTAGTCCTACAAGTACTAGGCTGCCAAACCTGAAAACTGTAATGGTAAAGGATGAGTATACAATTATACTAAGTGAGGAAATATAATACACACATACATACATATATGCACACGCATTTCTTAATTTCAGATACTGGGATTAATTTCCGTATACTCAAAAGTGTATATATATTTATACACATTTTCACCAAATCAAATAATCATAAATAATTCATTTGGTCTGCAAACAGTTTCAAATAATCTAAATTGGGCTGGCCATACTTTCTCGATCACTATCTTGGTCGAGATAACATTGAAACCATCAGTGAGTCTTTTATGCATAAAAACATATGCAATGCATTTTATAAAATAGCAAATCATTTCTCATTCTTTACAAAATCATTTTATTAAGGTAAGATATGAATTTATAAAAAAATCACCTCCCGTCTCACTGATGTTGGCCCTGAATAGTTGCTTAGTTACATGAGTGAATACCTTCGTCATAACACTCAAATCCAAGATATCTCTATCAAGCCGCCAGGGTTATTCATATGGTATCGATAATTGCCCCTACGTGCACAACACACAATGGGCTTGCCATGGTCTCTCTCCCTTATACCAGCCTCACTACAACTCCACTCACCTATGCGGCCTCTCAATAGGTTCATTCATAGCTACCTCCTTGTATATATAGTAAAAATAGGCCTAGTGGCCATATAACAATATATGACCTTATCGGCCTCATCACCATCATACATGCACAAAACAAATCATTTCTCAACCTATGATTTCAAATCATATAAAATAAATCCGGCCTCCCCAGCCATTTCAGCATGTATATCTAATAACTTTAAATAGCAAGCCAAATAATCCAATCTTCCCATTATCAATTTAAATTATTTATGAACACATGAAAGCATAATCATTTCAAGTTTCATTTTAACAATAAAATTGCTTGTTTAACACATAAGTAATACATATATATATATATATAACACACATATATCAGTATAATATTCATGTATGTATAAATTTACTCACAACAATGAGAGGGTAATGAAGTGACTCTCACTACTAATCCTCACGCCTACTAGGTCCTTCTCCTAGGTTTTCGGTGCCTAAATAATACATGTTGAATATTATTATTATTCAATTCCATTTACACTTGTACAAACCCTTAATTGATGCATATATGCATGATAGGTATTAGTTATATATATACCTATGAACCTTATACTGACTTTTTAACCTAAAAAATGACCTTAATAAAGTAAACCTTAGTAATCAGTTTATGGAGCTCGAAAAAAGCTTTCCATTGATATTTGTACATCTCCTAATTCTTTTTGGATCCAAAGTTATGACATCTGAAATTTTGACACACAATTCGGGCTCAGGTCAGGAGTACTATGTTCGAGTCAGGAACATTGAGCTCAACCCGGGAATATTGTGCTCTGCACGGGAGCATTGTGTTCTGGTTAGAAACATTGAGCTTATGCTCGGCTCAAATATTGAACTTGGGGTTAGATATAATGAGCTCAGGTCGGTTGTAAAGAGCTTGAGTGGGATATTAAGCTTAGTTTGGACATTAAGCTCAATTCAAACATTGAACTTAGGTCAGACATTGAGCTCGATTTAGACATTGAGCTTGAGTTGAACATTGAACTCAGGTCAAATATAATGAGCTCAGGTCAGTTGTAATGAGCATGGGTAGGACATTGAGCTTCGTTCGGATATTGAGCTTAGTTCAGACATTAAGCTCGGTTTAGACATTGAGCTCAGGTTGGACATTGAACTTGGGGTCGGACATTGAGCTCAGGTTAGACATTGAACTTAGGTCAAACATTGAGCTCGTTTAAAACATTCAACTCGTGTTGGACATTGAGCTTGATTCAGACATTGAGCTCGGTTCATAATATTTTAGGGGCTCTTTGGTAAGAAAAATGAGCTTGGATTTGGTATTATAAATACTTATTTAAAAAGGTTTTCAGTGTAGAATAATTTTGTCTCTAATAGAGTTTTCGTAAAAATGGTTATATTTTACAGAAAATGAGGATAACCATCAAAAGGTCTTAACTTGTCAAGATTATTTCCTTTCTCTTCCAACTGATTTCGACCCTATTTTGTACTAACTCCAACTCTTAAACCTAGTTTCAACACAAATAAAAAATTTAACCCATGCCTAGTTAAACCTATTTCAAAATTTACACCAAAATGAATTCTAAAACTTAAAGATGGGTGAAATACTTACCAAAACTCAAGAAAACTCCATAGATTTGCTTGAATCCTTAGATTTAAAGAATCCCCCAAATTGACATTAACCCTAGCTTTCTTCCTTTTTTTACTTTGCTTTTTCTAGTCCAAAATTGATACTAAACCAAATAGAAGAGGACGAGAAATCATTTAGCAACAGTTATTTAAAAGACAATCAGCCAAATTTGAAGTGATTTGGCCGAGAATTGACAAAGAAATAAAAAAAATAAGTTTATGAGAATGGAGAAGAAGGAGAGCAAAATACACATCGGAAAGTATAGTAAATTCTTTTAATTTGATACCCAAAATTTTATTGAGACCCAATTTTTTAAAAAATTTTAGAAATAGTTTGAAAATTTAGATAACCTTTTTTTAGTCTCTATATTCGCAAAACAAGGTTTACAAGTATTGTCTTATTCCTCAGCACCTTCTCCTTTCAATCCAATATCTTCATGGGTTGTACCTCAAAAGATAAATCTTCACGAAATTGAACTGGAGGTGTTTTGAGAATATGAGACAAGTCATAATTATTCAGCTAGTATTAGTCTGGCTTCGTATGAAGCCTTATATGGTAGAAAGTAATGAATACTTTCATGTTTGGGTTATATCAATGAATGGAAGTTAGAAAATGTAGAATTAATAAAGACTTTCACTGAGAAGAATAAGATCATTCGCGAAAGAATAAGGGTAGCATAAGACAGACAAAAGTCTTATGTTGATCACCTACACATAATTTTAGAATTTGATATGGTGTTGTATAGGGTATTACCTTAGAAAAATGGTGATTCGTTTTCAAAATTAAGGAAAGTTGTATACTTGGTTTAAGTGGGCCATATGGAATAGTGGAATGCATTGGTTTGGTAGCCTACTGATTGGAATTGCCAACAGACTTGGCAATAAATCATAGTATGTTCCATGTTTCAAGGTTAAAGAAATATATGTTAGATCCTTAGAATATTTTAGAGTCACCTCATGTAAAGTTGAGAGAGAATCTAAATTATAATATTTATCCAATGAAGATAGTTAATTAGCAGTATCGAGTTTTAAAGAGTAGGACTGTTTCTGAGGGAAAATATGGGTATGGTGGTATGAAAATGTCAAGGGCATAACTTGAGAGTCTAGCATTCTGTGCCACAACAATATTTACATCTTTTTTAATAAATGTATCTATTATGTGAAATTTTGAGTACATATTTTTCTAAGGGGGTAGAATTGTAAACCCTAAGAAACGGCAATCTAAAATTAATGTGAGAGTATAGTAAAGCTTTTTTTAAGAATATAAATGCAAAAAAAAAAAAAAAAAAACATAGATATAATACTTTCATAATGCATTTAAAGATGTATTTTTGAAACCTAGAATAAGGGGGACCAAACTGCAAGGTTTTCAGGGACCAAATTGCAGGATTTTTAAACAGTGAAAATCAAGGTGCTGTAGTGGTACTATAGCAACCAATCGACTTAATGGAGGAACTGGTTGATTGGCAGTATGTGTGTTGAGCGGCATTGAAGCACTGTAGCATACTGTAGCAACCAGTTAATCGGTTTGAGAAAACAGTTAACCGGCAGAAGTTGTGTCAAGGGACTATCAATCCGGTCGACTAGTTTGGTAGGAAAATTAGATTTTTTCAAAAAGTTTTAAAAATTTTTATGGGTATTTTAGTCTGTTTTCCCATTCCTTATATAAACACCTAACCCCAACAATTCCGGATTGTTTCTCATTTGTTTCCTCTCTCTAAAAATAAAATACTCTCATCTCTTTCACTAAAATTTTGTTCTCCCTCCCTCTCCATTTCTCTTTCGATCTCTCAAACCCCTCTCGTTTTCTCTCAAATTTTTGCTACCAAAAAATTAATAGTCATCTTCTTATCGATTTGGAATAAATTTTAGGCTAAGAGGGGAGAGAACGAGTGAAGATGAAGTTTGGGTTTTGAACCAAATTTGGGGCTTTTCTAATTAAACAATGATTCGATGTTTCTATAAGCCTTTACGGAGTACTGGTGAGTTTATTAACTCATTATAGGTCTGATTTTAAAAGTTTGAGCATATTGAAATTTTGAGGCTGCTGTTCACTTGGGAATTTCATAAATCTTCACATGGGAAATGTAGTTATGTGTTGGTTTACGCTAATTGGAAACATATGATATTATATATGTATTGAATATTGCTTGTAATGTGTATATTTATTTTAGATGAAAATACGAATTTGGAGATTTTAATGATTTCACATAGAAAATGTTAATAGTGTTAAATTGGTGTTAGATTAAGTACTGTAAAGGTTGTATGTGTGGTAATATGAGTTCATTTGGCATATCAGATGGACAAATATGTGATTTGTTTTTGAATTGCATGTGGATTTTGGTATTCGATGAATATCACGAATTTGACGTGAAAATATGAATTAGAATAAGACGACCATGGGATTTCATTAATGGAAATCAGATAAATGGCCTCCAATAATTAAGCCTCGGGATATGTATAAAACTAAGGGATTTTCATTCATTTTATCAATGAATATTGCATTCTCCACATTATATTGATTATATAAATAGTAGAATTCATGATTTATACATGTGTAGTATTAGGTACCAGAACAAAGGAGAAGGATTAAGTGGGTGTGAGGAGCCTTAGTGGGAGCGATTACTCTCCCCTTACTGTGAGTAAATTTATACATACATTAACAAATAAATAAGTCTATATGTGTCATATTTATATGTATTGCTTATGTGTTAAACAAGTGATTTACATGTTAAATCAAAATTAATATGAAACTGTTTCATGTGTTTTAAATTGATATTGAGATGATTTATATTATTGGTCTACTGTTGAAAATGTGTTAAATATACATGCTAAAATGGTCAGGAGGCTAGAATTGATTTATACATCTTATGATCTTTGTTTGAGAATGATATGGTTGGGGAAGTCGGGTTTGATTTAAATGAATTGAAATTAATGATTGTAAATTATTTATTTTTAAGCATGTATATTGCTGATGAGGCTGGTAAGACTAGATAGTGTTGTATGGCCAGTGGGCTAGTTTATTAACTACATATACAGGGAAGTAGCCTATGGACGAACTTATAAGAGGTCGCAAGGTGAGAGGGGCCGTAGTAGGGTTGGTATAAAGGGGAAAGTCCATGGCAAGCCCACTGTGTCTCATACACATTTGTGTGGTTATATAGATACTTTATAGAAAGTTCTGGCAGCTTGATAGGGTTATCTTGGATTTGACGGATTACGAGAACAATCGCTTGTATCACCAAGCAACTATTCAGGGCCAACATCAGTGAGATATATAGTATTTTTATAAATTTATGTTTTACCATAATAAAATGATTTTGTAAAGCATGCAAAATTATTTACTATTTCATAAGAACACATTTCATATGGTTTTATACATGAAAGACTCATTGATAGTTTTCGACGTTACTTTGGCTAAGATAACGATTAAGAAAGTATGGTCAGCCCAGTTTTTTATTTAAAACTGAATGCAGACCTATAATTCATTTTACAGTTATTTGATTTAATTTGAAATATGTGCATATATATTTTGAGCATGTGTTAAATAAAAATCCGAATATCATGACTTTAGAATGCTTGTGCCTCTATTTATATATTTGTGTATGTATTTACTCACTAAGTATAGTTATATACTCATTCCTTACAATTACAACTTTTAAGTTAGAACCATTAGTTCTCGCAAGGCTAGTGATAGCGGCAGAGAGCCTAGGACGCTCAGGTTAGGTTATCTACTTGACTCACATGTGTGTTATGTCTAACTAGATATTGTTATTTAAATTTTACAATGTAT
This sequence comes from Cedrela odorata, assembly GCA_035584115.1. Classification (NCBI taxonomy): domain Eukaryota; kingdom Viridiplantae; phylum Streptophyta; class Magnoliopsida; order Sapindales; family Meliaceae; genus Cedrela; species Cedrela odorata. The sequence continues at coordinate 4,957 of JAXCLQ010016998.1, read as the reverse complement.
TTGTAAACTAGATAGTTTATGTAAATGTATATGTGAGTTCAATCTAATTGATAATAATTTCAATTTTATTGATTTTATAATTATTTAATATGTACTGTGGATGAATTGATCATGAAGATCAATTCTTTGATGATGATCCCAAGGATGAGAATTTCTATTTATAAACTATTTCAAGTTTTGTTTATTGATAGGAAAGTCTTACAGGCTCTCTTGATACATTATAGGTGTATAGAGTGTATCATGAGGGTTTATGGCAATTGTCACAGGTGGACCCTAGGTTCGGGACGTGACAATATGAGATTTAGTGAATTGAGTAAATTGGTTTAGTATAAATTGGGTTACTGTATGTCACCTTACACTTACACATTCAGCGATCTCGGTAGCCAATCAGTGAGCGAGGTCAAGAGAAAGCGTCTTTGTGGGGGTGCAAGGGGCAGAGCCCTCAGAAAGAAAATATAATATGCGGTTTCAGATTAAAATTTTTATGAAAAATTTGTATTTGAGGTAAACAGATCGATACTTATGAAGAAAGGATCGATACGTTTCAAAGATAGAGACTTGAGAAGAAATTAAAAGTTGACCGGATCAATACCTTCATAGAAGGTACAATGCAAGTCAGAGAGTTTGAAAATAATTACAAGATAGACTAGATCGATATCTTCATCAAAGGTATCGATACATTGCAAGTTTGAGAGTTCAAAAATAATTACATGTTGAACCAGATCGATACTTTCATCAAATGTATCAATACATTGAAAAGGGATTGATACATAAAGGCAAATGTATCGATAATCGGGATCGAAGAAATTTCCATAACCGAATTTTAATGAATGTATCGTCGATACCCAACCCAAAAGGTATCAATACAATAGGCAAATCTAGGTAAAAATTTATCAGACAATTTTGAAAATTCTAAAGCTTCTTAAGGACAATTTGGTTTTTTCTCCCATTTTTATATATAACCAAGAGGGGGGATTAACTCCTAGTGTTTTCTTCATTTGTTACACTCTCCCTCTCTCACTTAAATACGTCTCTCTTCTCTCTCTGATTTCCTTACAACATTAGCAAATCCTTTAACTTTTCCTTTTAAATTCTGTTGCCAAGTGATTACCCAACCTCTCTTCTTCAATTTGGTACCAATTTTGGTTTAGAAATAGCAAGTAAAAGCAAGGAAAGAACTAGGGCTCAAAGAGATTTGGGAATTTTCTATTTAATCGGCAATCCAAAGTTTCTATGGACTTCTACAGGTTACTAGTAAGGCTATTAACCCATTTTCAATTTTAAGATTTGATATATGTTGGAACTTATGGGTTACTGTTCACTCGAGATTTTCATTTGATTTTTGTGTAGGAAAAGTAGATTTATGTTAATTTACGATAATTGAGAGTATATGATGATTATATATGTCACACCTCGATCTATCTATACTAATACGTAACAATCGCCACATAACCTCGAGATGTACTTCTTACTTGTACTCTTCTAATTGTATAAGGCTTCTCCATATTCCATTCATACAAATATATATATATATATATACACACACACACACGCATATATTGAATCTATAACATCTACATTTATGATACATTCGTTATATATAAATCAGTATTAATACATAGTTTATGGATCCCTACTAAATCCTTATATTAATACATAGTAGCAAAAACACTAAGTACCTATAAGTTTTCTGTAACTGTACTCAGCAAAACTATATCCGCGGTGTGGATTCGCAACCTTCTCGATGTTCGTCTAAGTTGAAAATATTTTTAAGAAATTAAAAGGATAAGTATAACTCAATGAATAGATGACTATTAGTAAATTTGAAATCATTCATAAACACATGAACAAGAGTTTCATTTTTTACAAATCACACAAATGTTCGCAAACAATGTGAAACTTTTTTTCAAATCAAATCAAAACTTACCATAAAATAATATCACATTTAAAAGCTTTGCATAACCAAATAAAATGATTAGGCTTGCTAGGAAACTATCATCCGAGACACCTACCAGTACGTTGCTAGTTAATATCTCGAGACCCACTAACAAGTTATTTTACATCAGTAAATAAAATCATTTAGTCCACTCGTTAACGTTAACCTAAATAAGTGGGTACGATGTCAAACATCTACTTATTCAACAATAACCTCTCGGAAAGCTCACTTGTAATGGTCTATCCCTCAAGGTCTATATATAAGAGGGAAACTCACCCGTATTAGTCCATCCCTCATAAATCATGTAATCTCTCCGTGCACAGACGCACTCACATTGAGCACTTACACTAAACAATCTCAACACATACAATCCACAAAGTAAGTTCATCATATTAGTCATATAACCAGAAAATTAGATTCATCCCACGTCATCTCAATCTCAGTAACATTTCATAAACATTTCAAAAGCATTTTGTAAATTACTCTTTCTCAATGATATCTTAAATCATATTCAAAACACATTTCATTTTTCATAAATCAATAAAATAAATTAACATTCAAATTTTTCACAAATCAGTAAAAAATCTAACATATAAATTTATTTATTTAAAAACCTTGAAAAAATAACTCATCTACTCACCTGTATGCTCTCAAATTTTTGACTCAAGGTGTTAGTGTCAGATGCTCAGGTTATTGATTTATAATTACACAATTTTCATTAGTCTCTATACAATATGCCTAATTAAATAAATTAAACATAATAGACATAACTTATCACCTAACTAAACAATAATATAATTGAATTATCCATAGAATAAAATTAGAACTTAGACTAGAAATCTCTTTTATAACCTAGATACGCTCTATGCTTGCAACAAATGCATGTCGCTCAAAATCGACAATGTATTTTGACATAAATTTTTGATGAAACACTCTATTATGAGTTCAATTTATGCTGCACTTTACTAATTTGGATTTCGACTCTGATTACCTGAGTTATGTCAAGTTTTCAACATAGAACTAATGAAAATAGGGTATGTCATTGACATGACATCCATGTTCCAAATTTTTATGTTTTCTCGTCTCTTTATGAAACAAACTAATTTTTGGATATATTATGCTCCTAGATGTGTAGTTTTCCTAGAAGTTTATGAATTGTCAATCCGACATCCAGAACTAGCTCAGTTCTCATTTTTTTAAGCTTTGCTCGAGTTTCCAACACTGCCCACATCCGAATTTTAAATTCTATGTTTTAACAAAATTCTACACTAATTGCATGACCTAAAACACTCAACTTATTCATCTTTCTGCCCTCGAAACATTTATATGAGAGCATACGATGACCGCTCACGTTTTGCCTAGTTACGCAGGCGTTTTCGTCACACTATACACACAAAATCTGTCAACAATATCATAACTACCACTTATCACCTTTCTCATACTTCAATCCCTTTTAAAATTTCTTACATTTTTCCTACTTAAATGTCATCAAATTATAGCTACAAATTCAGTTCATGCCTTGCCTTAATTTTTATCACTCATTAACATAAGGTTTCTAAAATTGAAATTACATATAGCAAGCATTTTCCTATAATCCATCATCATTTCACCTCGTCATCTCATCATCATCAACATTTCTCTACACAATTGCATATATAACACATATCTACCACATTTATACACAACAAGATCTCTAATTCATGTCTTACCATCAAATTTAACATTTACCAAACATAAAAACAATAATTACAAACTTCAAAATCAAAAACACACACTAATATCTTACCACAAAACTTTTGTCCACCTTTCTTTTCCTTTTCCTTTCTTCTTTCTGTCACACCTATTTCTTTTTAACTACAAATACATAATTACATTCTTTACATACAATGCTATTCTTTTTATTACATAAAACTTAAACATTTATGGTCAACAACATTATTTATTTATTTTTTATACATACAAGTACACATATAATAGTATACATATAATACAACTCTTTGACATACAACTTGAATGGAACTGTGAGCATAAGCATGCTCTGTTTTCTATGTGCAGCGAAAGTGCAATGTACGAATGTAATTTTAGGCACACAACCGCTACAAGGGAGTCTTAATTATCGTTACAAACTGGTAGAACAGACTCCTTTACGGTCTATATATGCATGCTTGTGAATTTTAGTGTACAAGCATGCTCTGTTTTGTAAACAAAAACAAAGAAACTAACCTTTAGTCTTGCAATCTGAAACAGGAGTTGCCTTCTCCCTTAGGTGGTCCACATGTCGATGAGATGAAGCCGGTTCTGGCTAGTTTGGGATTGACATGCGCTGGTTTGAGCTTCAACAAGCTTACCACCCTTTCTCTCTCTAATCTTTCTCTTCCTCTCTCTTCTGGTTTCTGTCTTGGTTCATAGTCAAAAAAACACTGCACCACGTTTTTGCTTCACCAAGCTCTTGTTGATTGAATAAGAGGAAGAAGCTTTGGTTTCAAAAACCATAGAAAGGATAAACAGAAAAACATAGAAAGAAAAAAAAAACTATTTTTCTTCTTTGCTTACTTCCCGAATCCTGTGTGTATATTTTCATTCATATATATATATATATATATATAAACAAGCTTAACACTTAAATTTTCTGTCCATCGACTCCAAAAATATCAAAAGAGATAAATGCAAAAATGGATGAGTCATGATATTTAGGTTGGCAATATGCATGTGAATAAATCATATACATGTACTCCTTTAATACAAATATCTACATACATTAATGCATTAATACATTATCAATACATTTATACATTATAACATTATAAATATAATATATATATATATATATATTAATAAAATTAACACACACACACACATATATATATATATATCAAAAAGAAAAAGAGAGAGATACATATATAGATACATTTATATATATACACGTATATTAATAAATATCTTTCATATATATATGTATATATCAATAATATATATTAGATATTTATAATAATATTAATATAATTAATAATTATATTTTAT
>JAXCLQ010016987.1:14528-35311 GCA_035584115.1 Cedrela odorata | reverse complement strand
CAATTAAATTATTTTTTTATATTTTTCTTGACATTGCACTCTCTGAAAAATGGTTGTGCTATATCACGTTAATAGGCCCAAACTAAGGTTGTAAGTTGCTATAATACATATTTCGTTACAGAATACAATTCAAAATGGAGTAAATTTCACCCATCAAGCTCTCGTAGCTCAGTTGGTTAGAGCACCCGTTTAGTAAGCGGGAGGTCTTGAGTTCGACTCTCAACGAGAGCAATGATTTTGTTTTTGTTTTATTTTTAGATAATAACATTTTGGTCCAAGTTTTGTATCAAATAGGTCCCTCATCCCCTATTAAAATGCATTTATTGGAAAAGAATATATAATTGTGGGACCTGGTTGTTATTACCCCTTTCTTTTCTCATTGCAATTCCCAAAAGAGGTACACGGAAATTGTCAAGGACCTTCCAACAGCAGACACTCTTTCCAGCTAAAAAAAAGTCGGATTATGTCAGCGACAATCTGTTATAGTGGGACCACAACTTAGATGAACAGAATTATCACAAGTCCGGCACGCGACAAATCTGTATGCACGGGCGATCATCCCTACCGTCCATCCAAACTGAATAGTGGGCCTGTTTATTACGACTGCACTTTCAAGGTTGATGGCGGCCGTTAGATTAGTAGAAATGTGGCCAAAAGCCCCTCGTTTTAACTCTTCTCCGTCACTGTCCAGTCTTGCTCCCTTACCTTTTGGTTAAAATCTGCAGATAAGAGAGACGGCAGTTCACTCGCCTGCAAAGCGCGTGTACCATATAATTTATCATTACCTACTTGGTTTATCAATTTATCATTCGAAGTACGTTCTTATTTGGCATAATATCATTTGGATCCCTAAATATTCATAGATTTACAAATAAAAACATAAATGTCAAAAGTACCCGTAAGTAATTAAATTAAATTAATTTTGTATATGAAAACAAATAAAGCAAATAAAATGATAAATTTTTTTTTTTATGTAACTCAACGAATAAAGAGTTTGTATATATAATTCAATAATTATTGAATAAATTGTGTAATTATATATATATATAGTTCAATAATTAAGAGTTTGTATTTAAATATAAAGTATAATTCAATTTTTTTAATTTAAAAATAATTCTTTACTTTTAAAATCGAAATAGTTTTTCATTCGATTCTAGTTTTACAATTTTTAAAATTAAAATTTATTTTAAGAAAATTAATTTTTAATTTTTTAAAATCAAAACTTATTTTAAAAGAATCGATTCTAGTTTAGAATCAATTTTTATGATTCGATTTCTAGCGGTTCAATAAAACCGAAACTACAGTTAAATCTTATTTTTGGTTTATCAATTTATCATTCCAATAACGTCCTAATTTGGTATAATATTATTCGGATCCCTAAATATTCACGTTTTTACAAATAAAAACATAATGTGTATGTTTATAACATGTAAACCTCTATTTTTTTAAATATCAAAGTACCCATAAGTAATTAAATTAAATTAAATTAATTTTGTGTCCGAAAAACTAAGAAAACATAGAAAACGAAGCGTATGCATGTGAAGCAGGTAGGTGAGTGTTGAAATTTGCATGAACGAGTTAGGTTCGTCTCCCCAAACATCGCTGAAAACACGACACGTGTATGACGGAAAATCAATAACGGCGGATATGCAATCAATCAAAAACTTTCCAAATTAGAATTAATTGCCTTTGATTTAATTACGCTGGCTCTAAATATTCCTTTCAAGGTCACTTTAATTATTAATATTCCATCTGATGATCAACTCCCGTGTGATTAACGGTGATAAGAAATTCTGTTCACATTATAACACTATACTCACTGTCCCACATTACCATTCTTAGAATGCATTGACAGCGACAGAGATTCAAAACGAAGTCGTTTTCGATGCATGAAGGGCCCGCAAATTAAGGGCTAACTCGTCGTCACGACAAAATTATAATTAGTAAAGTAGTTAATTAATTAATCAAGATTAACAGAAACAAAAAGACAATTATCTCCCTTATATCTCTACGTCTGTGTTGGTAACCAACGCTCACTTCACTCTGCACTGTCGTTCTCTCTCTCTCATGGCTACGTTTCTCTCCACTTCCTTTACTCTACAGTTCATCTTCTTCCTCGTTCTCTCCGGTTCCATTCTTCGAATTCAAGCACTTTCCACAGATCAGGCGGTGAAAACTTTAATTTTCCGTATCGACTCTCAATCCAAGCCGTCCATTTTCCCCACTCATTACCACTGGTACACTTCCGAATTCGCTAGTCCAGTTCAGATACTCCATACTTACGACACCGTTTTCCATGGCTTCTCCGCTACTCTCTCTTCCGAACAAGCCGCCTCTCTTAGCCGTCACCCATCCGTCCTCGCGGTCTTCGAGGACCAACGACGTGAACTGCACACTACTCGCTCCCCTCAGTTTCTAGGACTCCGTAACCAGCAAGGACTCTGGTCCGAATCTGATTACGGATCCGATGTTATTATTGGAGTGTTCGATACCGGTATCTGGCCGGAACGACGTAGTTTTTCGGATTTGAATATCGGGCCCGTGCCTTCGAAATGGAAAGGTGTCTGTCAAACTGGAGCCAAATTTACTGCAAAGAATTGTAATAGGAAAATAATCGGAGCGAGATTTTTCTCCAAAGGACACGGGGCGGGAGCGGCCTTTCCGATCGGCGGAATAAATGAAACGGTTGAGTTCATGTCGCCGCGAGATGCGGATGGTCATGGGACCCACACCGCCTCTACCGCCGCCGGCCGTTACGCATTCCGTGCAAGCATGGAAGGGTACGCTTCTGGAATCGCGAAAGGCGTGGCGCCTAAATCAAGACTGGCGGTTTATAAGGTGTGCTGGAAAAATTCCGGCTGTTTCGATTCCGACATTCTTGCCGCCTTCGACGCTGCCGTGAACGACGGAGTTGATGTCATATCAATCTCGATCGGTGGTGGTGACGGAATTTCGTCTCCTTATTACCTCGATCCTATAGCAATCGGGTCATACGGTGCTGTTTCGAGAGGCGTGTTCGTTTCATCATCTGCTGGAAACGACGGTCCTAATGGAATGACAGTGACTAATCTAGCACCGTGGCTGGTCACAGTCGGTGCCGGCACGATTGATAGAAACTTCCCCGCTGAGGTCGTTCTTGGCGACGGGCGTAGACTTTCCGGCGTATCTTTATACTCCGGTGCGCCATTGAATGAAAAAATGTACCCTGTGGTTTACCCTGGAAAATCAGGAGTTCTATCAGCTTCTCTATGCATGGAAAATTCGCTGGATCCTAGTTTGGTGAAGGGTAAGATTGTAATTTGTGACAGAGGAAGCAGTCCGAGAGTGGCTAAAGGATTAGTGGTGAAGAAAGCTGGCGGTGTAGGCATGATTTTGGCTAATGGAATTTCAAATGGCGAAGGTTTAGTTGGTGATGCTCATCTTTTACCAGCTTGTGCTGTTGGTTCCAATGAAGGAGATGCAGCAAAAGCCTATATTCAATCTACAGCTAATCCGACGGCTACCCTTTATTTTAAGGGAACTATTCTCGGAATCAAGCCGGCGCCAGTGGTGGCATCGTTTTCTGCCAGGGGACCAAACGGGTTAAACCCTGAAATTCTTAAACCGGATTTGATTGCTCCTGGTGTTAACATTCTCGCTGCTTGGACTGATGCTGTTGGGCCAACTGGATTAGATTCCGATGCTAGGAGAACAGAGTTCAATATTCTGTCTGGAACATCAATGGCTTGCCCGCACGTGAGTGGCGCGGCGGCCTTGCTTAAATCTGCACACCCGGATTGGAGTCCTGCAGCAATAAGGTCTGCGATGATGACTACTGCGAGCATCATTGATAACAGAAACCTGCCCATGACTGATGAAGCCACTGGAAAACCATCAACGCCATATGATTTCGGTGCTGGGCATGTTAACCTTGGTCGTGCCATGGATCCAGGATTGGTTTATGATATTACCAATGATGATTATATTAACTTTTTATGTGCTGTAGGGTACGGGCCAAAGGTAATTCAAGTGATCACCCTACAACCAGCCCATTGTCCGGCGAAAAAGGCAATGGCTGAGCATCTGAATTACCCTTCAATTACTGCATTGTTCTCCACAACATCCAGGGGAGTTTCAACCAAGACGTTTATAAGGACAGTGACCAATGTGGGTCAGCCAAACGCTGTCTACCGAGTCAAAATCCAGTCTCCGGAGAAAGGAGTAACCGTGACTGTGAAACCATCGAGATTGGTATTCACTGAGGCTGTCAAGAAGAGAAGCTTCATAGTGACAGTAACAGCCGATAGCAAGAACCTGGTGTTGAATGATTCGGGTGCTGTGTTCGGCTCAATTTCATGGTCAGATGGGAAACATGAGGTTAGGAGCCCAGTTGTGGTTACTCAATTGGATCCACTGTAAACTAATATATCATAGTGATGAAGGAAACTCTTGCTTCATTTCATTATGGCTGTAAACGTGTGTTGTATGTTGTTTCAAATCTTGGGCAGGATAGGAGTAGTAGATGGCCAAGAACTGGTTTTGAAGGTTACTACTTAGTGTGAAATTTGTTCTTTTTTAAGTTATGTTTGTATGTTGTATGTATAAACTGAACAAGTTTATATACTCAACTTTACGTTAATGATCAAAAATGACTTATTTTTCTTCTCCGATTGAAATGCTGCCATTTTTAATTCTGGTGCATTACTGAATTGTATTGTAACAAGCTTGAATCTTGTTGGGTTTGGCATGGCAGCTGCCCTGTCCTGGCAGGCTGCTAGTGCTGTTGAGTTTTTCTTATTGTCATAAAATATATATAAGATTCAGTAGCCATTTCAAACATTGATATCATCATCCAGAAGCACATTCACTTGTTTATTTTAAGATTCATTATATTTTTAATGCTAAGATTCCATCCAGATTTTCCATTAGGATTATCCCCTTCCTCCTCCACCCTTCTCTTCTGTTGTCTATTTTTTATTATTAACCTAATTTTTAATTAATTTTTTAACCATTATGCATGAATATGATATGACGGGGTCACGGGTGTATCTTACTTTCAAAAATTTTGTTACTTACCACTTAAAATAAAAACAAAATTTTGAAACACTAAGGCCCGTCCATATTATTTTTGACCATTTATTTTCTTTTTTATTTTATAAATTCAGATATTAAACATGTCTTTTATTGTTTTATTAAAATTAAATTCATAAAAATAAAAAATATAAATTATGTATTTATAATTTAAAATCATAAAATAGTTACAAAACAAATTATAAAATATATCGTGAAATATTCTTCTCATTTAAATTAAATTCTCTCATTTTTATAATACAATTTTTAGAATATAATATCGAACGAGTTCTCATATTTAAAATATAATAATTAAAAAATAATATTTTTATTTTTATTTTATAAAAATACTAGTTTAAAAATAAAACTGGACGAGCCCTTAAAATTTTAATCGTTTTTGTTTTATATTTTATATTTTTATATAAATTATTTAAAATTATAAATAAATAAAAATTAATGGTAGGTTACACTCAAATATAAGATACACAATCATGATATGACCACCATAAATACAATGATTATGTTACTTCTACTTCCATCAATTTCATATAAATAAACAAAATTTGTAGGTCATCCCCTCATAATTTTGCTCCCACCATTACACATTTCTTGGTCCTATTGGGACACCCATGTTAATTTTAATATGAACAGATTTATATCATATATTTCTTTTATAAAGGGAAGCTTTATGGGGAAGCACTTTACTGGCAAGTGGCTTACAAGCTTTGAGGTGGCTTAAAAGATTAATATTTGTTTAGACCTATTGAACTATGTGAAACTTTATCGAAAAATGGATTAACCCTTCTGAAAGTTTGATTCAGAAGTCAAAAACTTGAGCTTCAATTAATCAGAAAATGTGAATATTGTAATTTGTATATGCAAACTAAACTTCCTAGTCCTAATAATTAAATTAAATTAATCTAGGATTATATACTAATTCTTAACTCTAATAATTTGATTGATGAGCTTGAAACCACAAAGATTGATTGGAGTTTTGCTTTGGCCATGATCTTACCTACTAAAAGCAAATCTGATTATTGGTTTTTAGTGCAGACAAGAAGTGCTTTCGGTAACAGTTTTTAGATTGGATTTGCCTGTTAAACGTAGTTAAATCATTGTAAAATTGCTTTTCTGAGGTGGAATCTGATGCAGGGTCATCACTTTGTGTTACCTATATCATGAAAATTATTGCTGATTCTGAAACTGAAGTTGATAATGTGATATATGCTTTAGGATTTGATTCTTTATTCTCCTTGCACTTTATTTTGTCATCACATCTACCATGACACATGGAATTGCGTTTGGTGCTGCCTAATTTCTTTAATTCCCAAACACCATTATTTAGCAGAATTCACCATTACTATTTGCTATGAATAACCAATTCTTGACACCATTCAAAAGAGAGTGTCAATTTATCAAGTAACTATGAAATACAACCATATCAGTGTATAAGATATTGGAGAGGATAACCACAATCATATTTTCATCACAAACAATACTTGAGTTCATACAAATGCGCCAACAAATTCTTCCTTTACATGTTTCCATTTGAACTGAACTTGAATTGCAGGCAAGTATGGCGGCTATATTAATGAGAAGAGCAACAGATATGAGAATGAAAGAACAAACTGCAGAAAATATAAGAAGGGAAACAGTAGAAAAAGGAGAATAAAAGTGATGAAGTTGTAAGGATTTGAGGAAAACGATGCTAACAAGCCAGACATAGTTCCAATTTGATGCCAGAGTATCAGATACCCTCATTTTTGGAGCGTCAGTATGAAAATACATGCATACATGGTAGAAATAACAAGGAATATTTGAGTATATATAGGGCAGGTAATATTAATGAAAGGATAAAGTAATAGAAAGTCAAGGAAAAATCCAGGACTGTGAAATAAATGATACTGATGTTGATGGGTTGAAGGAGACAAGCTGGATGGCTAGAATTTAGTTATCCAAAAGGAAATATAAGGACCCGAAAACAAACTATGCCATAATTAATGTTTGCCCACATCTTTGAAGTTATTTATGGACCACCAAAATCAAGTGGAAAAGGAAAAAGAAAAAGAGAGTTCTTATCATTTATTTGCTTTCTTCCTTGGTCTACAATCTTCAGCTTTAGCTAAGTGGACCTCTATTATGTTCTGCATCTCACTTGGTACCCATAAACCATTTCAGGCCTACCTTACTCATAGTACTTTGGTTGCCGGTTAAAATCAACTGCAGAATTCGTCGAGAAGCGGTGAGAAAACCATGTTATGCTGTCAGAGAATCTGTTAAAGATAAGATGAGCATTTACAGCAGTATGTCCATGCCATTATTGTTATATACAGTAAGAAAAACTAATTAGTTTCAGGCTGGCTGCTGTTACTTCCGAAATCTGAAGTATATCTATCAGATATACTTTAAGCATGCCTGTGACAGATCCAATTGCTGCAACTATCCTGCTGTCACTAAACATTCATGTACTAGTACCCATCTGCAACACTAAGCAAAAAAATTTTGTCTCGGAGAAATCAAATGTAATAACAAGCAAAGGAATTCTATGAGCTGGCGCACTGATATTCAACCAACCAACAACATCCATAAAAATTGTTCGTTAGATCATCACTTGTTCTGTCTTCATTCTTCATAAAGCAAATAAGCATATTTGAAGTCAAGGAGATTCTTCTGAAAAAAATGGGGAGAAAAAAAAAATGAATTATTACTTGGCTACAATTTCAGAATACATCCATGATGGATCTGGGTATGGTGAAGTTAACATAGTTATGATTATATACCAGTGATGATTAGATTCAGCCATGCCATATTCGGAGAAAAAATGTAAACAATTTCAAATTCATTATCCTGAAACTCTTTAGAGATTTATCTCCTTGGCATGTTCAATTATAATGAAATATAAGAATTTTTCCTCAATACATAAAAGATGTCTTTCAGATACACCGTCACATTATTTATGTGCATATCGTATCAAAGTGAGATGAAGTATGGGGGTACAGCTGAGTTGTTCCAGCAATGAATGGAATATCAGAGTTCTGGACTTCGGAAAATAAAGCAGCATGCGTATATTTGGGGATTGGTATTGTGGTAAAAGGGAACCTAACATGTCAGATATAAAATGCAATATTTGCTTTAATCATTCTGCTCCGGCCATCATCTGGTTCATCAAGTTTCTGTCATCGTGGGGATATTCTGATGACGCTCATATCAAATGCTACTTCATTAAGTTTGAGAGACTCTTGATGATTTGTGCAGTCGCCAATGTCTTACTTGCTCCGTAAGCAGCCTGTTTTTCTCCCCATCATCTTCATTAAATAAGTTAAGATCTGGCCAGAATTTGGTACATTCAGCAATGGTAAGCGCTAGATTCAGTAATCATCAGAACCAGAACCAAGCGATACATTCCATGCCTTGGTGAATGCCCACTAGAACAGAGTGATTCTCCTCTAATTTAAAAAGAATGAAAAATCAACTGAAGTCACAAGAACTGGTATCGAGAAAGCTAATCCCTGGATTCTTAATAAACCCTTTCTTCTGTGTACCCGATCTCAATGCTTCTGCATCCTGAAACCTCCCAACTGATGCATAAACATTTGAAAGGAGCGCAAATTGACTGGATTCCCTAGGGTCCTGCTAAAATACCCTTTTTGCTGCAAGTTCTGCCAGCTCTACGTTATCATGAAGCACACATCCACTAAGCAAAGACCACCAAATGTTTGGACCTGTCCCTTCCAAAAGTTTACCAGCAAGCCCATTTGCATCCGATAAGCAGCCTGCTCGAGAAAGCAAGTCAACTACTCAGCCACAATGTTCCTGACCTGGCTTTACTTTATTTTCTTCGGTCATTTGATTGAAAATCACCAATCCATCATTTGTTAACCCTGCATGACAACAAGCATTCAAAACGCACAAGTAGGTTGCACTATCAGGGACTTCCCCACTGTTTGTCATCTCATGGTAGAGAGCAAGAGCAGTTTCTCCATGGCCATTGAAACCATAACCACTAATAATTGCATTCCATGAGACTACATCCCGAAAAAAACCAATCTCCTTGAAAACAATGTGGGCAAGGTCCACATTCCCGCACTTCCAGTATGCTGGTATAAGACTGTTTTGAACTGATCTAATGGGAGAAACCAGCTTCAAAAACATAATGGAGCTACAGGCAGAGCTCTCCAGAAGCTGAAAGGACGCTGACTAACATTATGGAATCAATGGAATAATTATTTTCTTGTCTCATCTTGATGAAGAGATCCAAAGCCTCTCTTGCACATCCATTCTGTACATATCCTGAAATGATTGCTGTCCAGGAAACCAAACTCTTCCCAATTGTTTTGATTAAATACAGTTCTTGAAGAATCCAAATCACCACACTTCGAATACATTGCAATGATAGAGTTTGAAAAAGGAAGCTCTGATTGAAAGCCGCAAACAATGGCTTGTGCATGGATTTGTCTTCCTATTTTCAAATCTCCCAAAATTGCACTAGCTGAAATCAAATTTATAATAACTATCATATCATCAGCGTTCCCACTCTTTCTCATTTTTTAGTAAATCTTTAAAGCATCACAGGCACATTCAAGGTCAACCAAGAAGCCCATCATTGTTGTATAACTGATAACATCTTTACATTCCATCCCTCCAAAAACGTGGCTTGCAGCATCCAAATCCATTAAACATGAATACATGTCAAGTAGAGAGTTATTAACAGATAAATTCATAATAAGAGCCAACTTAATTGTTAAGCCATGGATGGATTCACAGAGTGTCCTTGCCCCCAAAGCAACACAACCCCTAATAACCGTCAATACAGTCACAGAATTAGGCACCAAACCGGACCTCCGGAATCGGTTAAATGACAAAACAGCCTGTTCAAAAAGTTCATTATTTATAAACCCAGCAACAACTGCATTGCAAGAAACCAAACCGCGTTCCTTAGTCTCTCGAATAATTTATAGGAATTAAATATACTTCCACACTTTGCATATGCATCAAGCATTGTAGTACCAACAATCAAATCAGATTCCAACCCCCATTTCACAATTAGCCCATGAATAGATCTCGCAAGTTCCTAGTTTTGCAAGCCTCCAGTGGCAACAAGAACACCAACCATAGTGCAAGAATTGGGAAACAAACACAAAAACATCATTTGCCAAAAAGATTTCATGGATTTCTTGTAAAACCCATTTATATAATACCCATGAACCACAATGGACCACGAAACTACGTTCTTCTCGGGAATTCGAACAGGTTCTCTGCTTCTTTAATCCTTCTAGATTTGAAACAGTAGCTCAAGAGTTTGCAGGATTCATACAGATCGATGCAAGAAGAATGAGGTTTGTATGAAATAAAGAACTTATGGAATTGGAAATAAGTGAAAGTATTTCTCTTAATCTTCTTTAGAAGCATAGAGCGACGTCGATGTTGATATTGATTGGCGGGTACTGTGTCCTACAGTAATTTCTGTTATTAACCGTACATAATTTTTAATCTCAATAAAAAAATTCTTATTTTTCAAACAAAAAACATATATTATTCGAATATTTTTTTTATTCAATTTTATAACTAATTCTCTCAACAAAATTTTATCTTCTAATTTCATTTTTTTTTTTTACCAATTTCATATTTCCTCGATCAAATTCTATCTTTTCTCAATACGTTTCTTTTTTTTTATATATAATGAACATCTTTTTTTCATTGATTTACTCTCTAAATTCTTAAAATTTAAATAAAAAATTATAATTAAAATAAATAAGTGTCACCAAATTATTTTTTAAATTAATTTTTAATTATTTTCTCAAAAATTTATTAATTTTTTTTCAAAATTCACATAAAAAATCATAATCATAAAAAAAAAAAAATTCAAATTAAAAAATTTGGATTGAAAACAGATAATTAGCCCCCACTATAAAAAAAAAAATTAACAGGATTAAAAGTATAATTGAACAAAAAAAAAATTAGGTCAAAGTCGTTAAAAACCCAACTATATATATACTTTAAAAAAAAAAAAATACCGCCTTATATATTTAACATTTTAGCTTAAAGGCGCTGGGCCATTAGTTGGGCCGTCCTTCTCTTGCATTGAAATATGGGCTAATCCATATATTCAAAACTGGGCTAAACTGGCCTGACTCCGGGCCTCCAGTTGGGTCGGCATAGTCTTGTATTGAGAAATGGGCTAAATCAATTTACCCTACCCAATATATTTCAAACTTGAATAAACGGGCCTGAAGCTGGGCCTTCAGTTGGGCCGGCTGTCTTAATCTTGTTTCGAATAATGAACCAGACCGGATATCTCGTTAAGAAATTAATTTTTTATTAAAAATATAAAATTATTCTTTTTATTAATAATTTGTTAAAAGTATTAATATAATATCATTATTTTTTATTTTATTTTTAAGTGTAAATTAAAAATATGAATTTTATATTTTATATTTTTAAAACAATAATAAAGTACTATTTTAATAATTTTTTAAAATATTTTATTACTTATAAATATTTAATATGCACGCTTTTATTTTTTATTTTTTTAAAAAAATAATAAATGAATAAATTTTAATTTTTAAAAAATAATTTTGATTTTTACATATAATTTTATTTATATATTATTTGAATAAATTTATAAAAATATATATTAATAATTTATTCGTTATTTTAACAAATATTAAATTAAAATATATATATATATATAGTTAATTACGTGTTCATGAAAACGTACACGTGGCAGATAAGGGAAATCATAATGATGTACTGACAAATTTATTTATTGCATGAATTAATAAAAGTACATAACAAACGGCGCCGTTCCCAATCCAGACACCTAATAAAGCGCGGGAGATATTTCTGGCTTTCTTACGAAAACAGTTACTTTTGCAGAACAACCAACCAACTGCCACGTTTAATACGCGCTTACGCGGCTACTTCTTCTTCTTCCACGTAATCATCCCTTGTTGGAAATCCAAACCGACACGGTCTTGTCTTCCTCTTCAGTTTCCTTCAACAGAAAGATTACCAGAACCTTAAAAAGCCATAGATAGATAGATTTTCTCTTTTAACTTTGTCTTGTCTGAAAATCAAAGAAACTGATCGTTAATCATGTCTTCTTCAAAAACTCTAACAAATTCGCTCTACCCAGAAGTGGCTCTCTCAAACGCAGAAGCCGTTTCTGGTTCTACTGCTGCTTCTTCATCTTCTTTATATCCATCTGTTGACATCAAAGACTTAGCAGAGAAGCTTTTCCCGGAAGATGATGCCGTTTCTCATGTTACTGCCAACGCTCCACCGTCGGAGCAAGTTCTTGTCAAAATACCCGGCGCGATAGTGCACCTGATCGAGAGAGAAAAAAGCGTTGAACTCGCTTCCGGTGAGCTCAACATAGTTAGTCTTTCACAGGGTGAAAACGTCGTCGCTGTATTTGCACGTATTGGGGATGAAATTCAGTGGCCTTTGGCTAAAGATGAAGCTGCTGTGAAGCTTGACAAGTCTCACTATTTCTTCACTCTTCGTGTACCTGAAAATGGGTCGTCTGGAACTGATCAAATTCATTACGAAATTTTGAATTATGGGTTAACGATTGCGACTAAAGGGCAGAAGCGTATGTTGAAGGAGTTGGACAGAGTGTTGGAGACTTTCAGTTGTTTTTCTGTTCAGAAAGTGAAGAATATGGAGAATTGGGAGATGGTGGCGAAAGAAATGTCTCCGGAGGAGTTGAAATCAGAAGAGAAGAGGGAATTGATGGAGAAGAGTTCGGTTGCTTATTGGACTACATTGGCGCCGAATGTGGAGGATTATAGTAGCACTGCAGCGAGGATGATTGCCACTGGATCAGGGCAGTTGATCAGGGGGATTTTGTGGTGTGGTGATGTGACTGTGGATAGATTGAAGTGGGGTAATGAATTTTTGAGTAAGAGGATGGGACCAGGTTCGAAATCCGATGTTAGTCCTGATACAATCAAGAGGATCAAAAGGTTTGCTTATTTCTTTGCCCTAATTCGTTTGTCTATTGTATAATTTTGGACTACAGATGTGTGTTAGGATAAGAAAAATTGAAACGGGTTTCAATTTCCTCAATTGGGAATGCAGGGATGTTGGTTTCTAATAACTGTTTGGATAACACAATATTTAGTGCATTTCTTATCTGATTTAAATGTTTAAGAACTGAAATTTAAAGTTGCCTAATTTATATTTTGCAACACTGTTTTTCTTGGTCTTTGTTTCTTTGGTCTTTTCTGTGGAGAGCTAATGCACATATTGGTATGATATGTTCAGGGTTAAGAAGTTGACAAAGATGTCCGAGAAAGTGGCTGCTGGAATTCTTTCTGGTGTCGTCAAAGTGTCTGGATTCTTCACAAGTTCGATTGTGAATTCTAAAGCCGGAAAGAAATTTTTTAGCCTTCTGCCTGGAGAACTTGTCCTTGCTTCTTTGGATGGATTTAGTCAGTAGTTCTTCTTGAACCTTTTATTTTCATTTATATGCCTTGGCATGCATACCTTACAGTTGGAAGAAGTACACTTTACTTTTGCAATTATTAACCTGAGCTCCTAGTATATACCTCGTTAGCGGGTTTTTGGCCATTGAATATTTATTTTCTTTTTTGTTATATTCTCTGTTAGTTTTGTGTATGTGTAGTCTGTAGAGTTGTATCACGCTTTGTGTATTCTACTTACAAATGCTGATCAGCCCGTGTGTTTTTTCTGCGTGGTTTTGCAGATAAGGTTTTTGATGCTGTTGAAGTTGCTGGAAAGAATGTAATGTCGACCACATCTGTTGTAACAACTGGACTTGTTTCGAATAGGTATTTATCTCAATTTAACTGTATATTTAATGCATCATTGCATCATAATCATCATGGTTAGTGCAAATATCACTATAAGCATGTTATCATATTCGTCATTATCTTGAGGAAGTTGGCAAAATTTGTGGAGTCAATGTAATGCCACTCCTTCAAACCTAATTTGGAACTGTTTTCCCATCATCCGTGTTAAACTTGGAGGGGCTTGATTTTGACCTGAGTTGGACTACTTTATTTTCTGTGCACTTTTTCATCACGGCTCTCATATGTTTTGACATTGGATTATTTGAGCTATTTGAGTAATGATAATATCCTTGTCATTGCAGGTACGGGGAGCAAGCAGCAAAGGCGACAACTGAAGGGCTAGGTGCTGCTGGACATGCGATTGGGACTGCTTGGATTGTTTTCAAGATAAGAAAGGCTCTCAATCCGAAAAGTGTAGTAAAACCCACAACTCTTGCAAAAGCTGCGGTAACAGCAAATGCTACTGAACTCAAGGCTAAATCAAAGAAGTAATAGCAGCAGATATTTTTTGGTTGCCCTTTGTTTCCCTCTGTGTGATAGCATGAATGGTTTAAATTGGTGGTTTTTTTTTTCTTCTTTGTTTTCTCGCGACGGTTGAGGTCTTGTTAGATGAAAACAGGCTATTGTTTATTTTCTTTTGTAATTGATGGTGCAATGAAACTACTAAATTTGGACATCAAGATACTTTTAATTGTAAATGCTAAATTTTATTCCTTTCCTGAACTGTTAAATTCCTCAGTTCGTACTCACAACTAAGGTACTGAATATATACTTCTACCGAATTCCTACCGTGTAATATTATCAATTCATGGAATCATTATTCAAGCCTCGGTAGCTAGTTTTGAATGGCTTATAAGCCTTGAGACATAGAACAACCCCAGCAACAGAATCAATTACAGCAACTAGAGGGATGAAGAAACAAGTCACACTCAGAATCTAAAGCCCAAGCTACCTGGTTGTTCCTCTTACAATCTTCTTCAATCCCATGGCTCCCAGGAATCCAACAACATCATTGAAAAATGGCAGGAGCATGGCCATTAGGGTTGTCAGAATAACAAAGATAGTCCTGCATACTTGCCGGAAGAAATTCAGCTGGTACACGCCTCAAAAAGAGATCTGTATCTCGTATTCTGCAGTTACAAAGTCACTATTAGGCCATTTCTCTGCACTCCATTTTTCAACAAAAGCTAACAATGGCTGGCAATAGACCTGTACATTCATATTAATATAATTTTATTGTCAGGAAATTCGAAAATATTGTCTGTTTTGATGCGAGAGGGTTATTGATTTCGTGGCGTATGCCTGATAAGCACCAACAGGGTGAACAACAATTGCAGCATTTGCAATGTCTAGAAGCCAGTAGGGGTTGTAGAAACCAAAGCCAGTTAAAAGATTTGAAGGAGCCAAATCTCCAAATGCTGCATAACCCATGCATCCAAAGAGCAAATAGAATATAATTGTTATTGCGATGCTGAATAAAGTTGCATTCTTCACGGTCTTCTGCTAAGCAGGGAGGATTTTACTGTATCCTGTAGAATAAAATCAGCGTTGGTATGTTATAAATTAATATCGTATAACCATCATTATGTTAATCAGTTTACCAAAACACGGTCAAAATATGTACCTGGATTTCAAGAAGGATGACGGAATAAGAAGATGAAAAAGCAATTGCAACAAGAGCTTGCAAACTTTCCCATAGTTTCTGTGTTGAAGCAGCAGTTCCAGCACTTGTTATTGTTCCTATGCTGATACCTGTCAGGCTTCCTTTGAAGCTTCCATTTCCTGGAAAGATAAATTTGAAAGTTGTTCATATCTATGCCATCATTTCTTAATCTCATTAGCGAAGCATGTTTGTACCTGCAACTTTTCCAATTCCAAGTCCAAGACCAACAGTAGAATATGTGAATGACATAACAGCTGCAACTATTGAGAGCCACCATACTTGATCAATGTCTGGAATTTGAGAAAATAACTCTAAGATTCCAAATGTTATCATGTACCCATTACTCAACAGTTTGATCTCTTTATCTCCCTAAATCACCACAATCAATAACATATGAACCATATGCAAGTCAACACCTAAAACAGATTGGTGAAGCCGAAAATTTACTGAAGAAAACTAACGTCATGCTAACTGATGCGGCAATTGTGTACCCAATTGCAACACCAAACAAATTCAAGTATTGGATCAACCCACATAACATAACCTTCCTTCCTCCTGAAATCAAATTCAAAATGGATGTTACTATCATATCAAAGATAGAAATCTGCAAGACTTGAAAATAATAGAAACTTTTCTGTTACCTAAGTTAGCCTTGACAGCATCCATGTAGGTATAATTTCTCTGTCCAGCAACAGAATCACCAGATCTGTAGCACTGAGAAAGGAGATTTGCAGTGTAAAGATTGACAATGGCAAATATGATCATGACAGCAGGTCCTGCAACCCAACCTAGCTGCCCTATTGCCCATGCATTTGAACTAATGCATCGTTAAATTGAATTAGAACCAACCAACAAACAAACATGGAGTATCAGAATAAGCAGAAAAGATAAAAGCGTGCGCATTTCAGCAAAGAAATAAAAGTTAGCTGGGTTTGATCTTACAGGGCCATGGTGGATTCTGCTTGGAAGATTTGGACTCCTCGGCAACATGGCTGGGAAATGTTGCAACCATGCCCAAAAAGATCTTATGAATCAAAGTGGCAATAACACAACTTTATACTTGAAATCCAAAGTTCTATTTTTGTGCACCATGGATTAATTATTCTTAGTCTGTATTAAATAGGAGATCAACACAAAAGATTGGTGTTACTATAGCATTTCAGAATGAACTTCGTTAGAGGTCCGGCGACCAAAGTCAACCGTCAACTGCGCGATGACTGGCGGACCCACCGACCCACCGTCAGTCATCATCAGCTGCAGCAGCTGAATGTCGTATGAAGAGTCAGCTGTGTATAAATTGGCTTTTCTTTGAACTTTGAAGTCTACGCGCCAAATAAACCGAGCCATCTGCGTTGCACCACTGCCGCGTTCTGATATAAATACGAAGACTTCAATGTCAAACTAACACATACATTTTTATCAGAAACGACATCGTTTGAACCATGGGTTAAAACTGCGTCGTTTTTGTCTTTCTTTTGCAGCAGTCTTCCATTGTCTTGGCTTGTCCTCCAAGAAGCTCACTCCACTGCTTTCAAAACCCAGATCGCAGGCAAAGCAAAAGCAAAACAACCCAAAACCAAAATAGAAATCGAAATCGAAATCGGAACAAGAACGATAAGATGGCTCGATACGACCGCGCTATCACGGTGTTTTCTCCCGACGGCCATCTTTTCCAGGTGGAATACGCGCTCGAAGCCGTCCGTAAAGGAAACGCCGCCGTCGGAGTTCGCGGCACCGATATCGTCGTACTCGGCGTCGAGAAGAAATCCACGGCCAAACTCCAAGACTCCAGGTTCGTACATACCTTACTCGTACATCAATTTTTAACATACATACCTTAGTTTAGGTTTATAGTGCGTACGAATTAAGCTCGAAGATCAAGTTTTCGACATTAATAAGTGTTCTGGTTTGTATTATGAATTAATTTTTCTAGAAGTTACAATGTGACTCTGAATCTTGTGAAGGACTTTGAGTTCAGGGCTAAATCCTAGTTTACATGAAGTATAATGGTTTGTTGTAGTATTAAATTATGTGTGTAGAGCATCAAACGATGGAGAAATGTGAGCCAAAAAATTGTTTTTGGACACTAATTTGATTTACATATTCTTGGAATACTTTTTAATGTAAAGTTTTTGTGGTATTCGATGCAATTCTGGTGAATTATTTCATAATTTATTCTTTTAGCAATTCTGGTGAATTATTTCATAATTTATTCTTTTATTGATATTAAAAAAAAAAAAAAAAAGCCATGCCCGCCTAGATCATGTAGCAATGGATCTTGAAGTACTATTTCTGTATCTGCCTGACCAAATTCACCCACATTAGGATTACTTGTTAATGGTTGATCAAGTTTGATAGTTTGGCCCTCTGAAACACGAAGTTCGGGTCCTCGAGGGATAATATCAACCACTTCACGTCCATTCGATGCATCTGTTATGATTATTTTGTATCCCCTTTTCTTTTTGTATGATTTTGCTTACTACACCAACAGCTGTAGCATTATAAACTGTATTGTTACTTTTGTTCCCGTCGGGATAAATCCGACCCCTTCTACTATTCTCACCTACATATATTAGATATTTTGAGAAGTGAACATCTTTATTAGTCGCTGGCTCCGGGGTAAGAATAGGAAAAGTGATTTCACTATATTTCTGACAAGGAGCAGGCCCTATCACAAGAACGTTTTTTTTAGTAGTCGGTAGGTCTGAAAAGACAGTTTACCCATCTTTTCTTTCATCTCGGGTGGGAAGACAAACTGTTGTGCTTCTATCCATTACTTAACTTGATCACATCTAAGTGCCAAACTAGTTACATGAATCCCCTTTATCTATTCAACCATAGTTCAGAACGGTTTCATGCATAAGTTGGTTAGAACTAAATAATTTTCGTACTTCTATCCGCGTGGTATTCAGGATTCTATGTCCCCTTTTCATCCCTACCAAAGTATGAATTGAGTTGCTCTTCAAAAATAGAGCACCGTCAGGTGGACTTGGACATGGCCAAACTATACCAATTAACCTCTCCTTAACTTATATTTTGTGACAGTCATCTCTACCATCTGGATAGTAATTCATTATAATCTTTGATTCTCTAAGTTCATGTAATCAGGGTGTATAAGGTTGTTATTGGCTTGCATTCTTAGCTTCTTCTTGTTTATTGCTTCTGCTTACAGAATGGTCAGGAAGATTGTATCATTGGATAATCACATTGCACTAGCTTGTGCTGGCTTGAAAGCGGATGCTCGTGTCTTAGTCAACAGAGCGCGTATTGAATGTCAGAGTCATAGGCTTACAGTTGAGGATCCTGCAACCGTTGAATATATAACGCGTTATATTGCCAGTCTGCAGCAGAAGTATACACAGAGTGGTGGTGTGAGACCCTTTGGTCTTTCAACCTTGATTGTTGGTTTTGACCCCTACACAGCTGTCCCATCTCTTTATCAGACTGATCCATCAGGAACATTTTCAGCATGGAAAGCCAACGCCACGGGGAGAAATTCAAATTCAGTTAGGGAGTTCTTGGAGAAGAATTATAAAGAAACTTCAGGACAAGAAACTGTGAAGTTGGCCATACGTGCTTTGCTTGAAGTAAGTTATTAATTTCAGACATGCATGTGTCTCGTTTTTGACTTTTAATTTGAATATGTACCTTTTCTTTGTTGATGCCAACAATTTCAGTTAGTAAATATGGGATTCACTCAACTAGGGCTTTCAAAACCTACATTTACTTGGCCTTAATACTTCACAGTAGTTGGATTTCACTTTTTATATTTTATAATATATAAATGTTGGAATATGATGCAAGATGCTATATCAAACTATTGCTTGGTAAGTTTCAGCTGTTTAGGCTCTTGGTAAGCAATGTATTTGAAGAACTTTTATATGTATATTAAGCTAATCATGTTAAACTGTTTCTGCTGGTGATTTATGTTCTTCAGTTTATGTAAGCAATGTGTGTAGATTAAATTTAAAGAATGTGAAGCCACTGATCATGTTGACATAGTGATGCTCCTCGAACAATCCAAGTTCACATAGTATATCATATAGTCTCATACCCATGTGTCACAGGTCTCTTACTATCAATTTCACTTATAACTTAATGTCATTGTTGGCACTTGTATTCTTTGTTCGTTATCATTTCTTCTTTTCTCATACATCAGCGTTGCATGTTGTGATTAAATGTAAAGAGGCAAGTGTTCACATCATACATGTACCTTTTCTCTTTCTTAAGCTTTTGATTTTATGAAGTTGAATGACTGGAATAATTCAGTGGGAGAGGATTCTTTCTAAGAGAAAGGTAAAGCTCTAGAATTTAGGGATCACAGCCAAAGGCCATGACCCAGAATTTAATAAAACTGTAAAATTTTATATGGAATGTGTAATTTACCTTTTCTTTCACCTGTATAACTTTTAATATGTATTGCTTGTATTATTAGGTTGTTGAGAGTGGAGGAAAGAACATAGAAATTGCTGTGATGACAAAAGAGCATGGGCTGCGGCAACTTGAAGAAGCAGAAATTGATGCCATTGTCTCTGAGATTGAAGCAGAGAAAGCTGCAGCAGAGGCTGCAAAGAAGGCTCCTCCAAAAGAAACCTAGATTTTTTTTGTGAAAAAACACTATTTCTCTTCTTGGGATTCTGATTAGTGACCACTTAGTGTGTTGAACAGTGCTCATTCTGCGGCTTGCAAAATTTGCTTGTAAGTTGGCACACTATTGTTTTCCAGATGATATTTTACCTGTGTCATTACAAACTTGTTACCAACTCTTTCTTTCACCTTTTTTACCTGAAAATGCATGCCATTATGAAATCGAACATATGTATAATAACATTTGTCTGGAAATGCATGAATTTAGTTTGTTCAGTTCGGTTCATGGTTAAGGGAGTTGTATGATGAAGATTGCTGTATGTGAACTGATTGAAGGATGATTTTGATAGAAAAGAGTGAGTTTTTTGTCTTTGAATCCTACCTATGATAAGGTCTGAAGAATACTCTGAAGAATAACATCAGAGAATTCAAAATATACAGATATTGTGTCAAGTAAGGGTATTATCTTGAATTATCTTGTCGTGTTAAATAGAGGTCAATTTGAATCTGATTTGTTTATTAATCATATTAAAAATATCAAATAAGGATACGATTTGTTTATTAAATGGGTGATTCGGATACGATTCATTTAAATATGAGTAATAAACGAATCATAAATTAATCATAAATTAATTCTTTTTTATTTATTTATAACATGAATTCATTTA